>JAYESA010000008.1:154929471-155046971 GCA_036927795.1 Iris macrosiphon
TCTAAGCGTTGGTGGAAAGATCTGGTTGTCAAATTCTTCTATGATAATATTTGATTATGATTGTTTAACTATTTTATTTGCTACAACCAAGTTCAAGCTCCATACGTGTATTTTTGTATTTTGGTCTTGTTTGAAGCTGTATCGATTTGCAATTGCTAAGTCAAAACGTGATTGGAAATTATTCGAAAATAACACAATAAACTTCACAAGTTTTATTTTATTTTATTTTTATTTTTGTTGGTGTGGGAGTTATCTTTCAATTATTATATATATTTTAAATTAGACTACTTTGTGATTGTTGTTGAAAAAAAAAAAACTGTTGACAATAGTCTTTCAACAGCTTTTAAAATCCGTCCTAAAGTTAGAGAAATTATTCAGTGGGACAGACTTACCACGTGACAGTGGCGAGTCTTGAGTCTCCTCAAATAGTATCATGCAACACCACTAAGAGCAAATTAGAAGAAAAAAAGAGTGATGTGACATGACACTATTGCAGGAAACTCAAGATTCACCACTGTCACGTGGTGAATCTGTCCCACTGAATAATTTCTTCTGAAATTAAAGTAGAAGTTATCTTATAGCTAGTTGAAGTATTCTTGGAACAAATTAAGCATAATTAGCGAAGATAAGTAATTCCAAGCGCAGTCTTAGGTCTGGTCTGGAATCGTTGTTTTTAAAAAGAGAAAATTTGACTTATCCTCCACTTTATTTATCCATATTCAGGGTGCAGCAGCAACAACATCAGCAGTAGCAGCCGACGAGCGGCGGCCAGCGGCTGCTGCTGTAGGGGTTGCGAGGGCGGGGAGCGGGGGTGGGGAGGGGAGGAGCGGGGGCGAACGGTGGCGGCGGGCTGACCACGGGGGGAGGAAGAGGAGGGTGAGAGGGAAGAGGAAGAAGAAAATAAGGAAATGACATTTTCATCAAATTTTTTTGGGTCAAAGCAGTTGACCGTCATGACTGAACGAATTCCATCAAAAGTGAGAGATCTTGTACATTATGGAAACAATGTGGGGTACAACCTGAATATTGATAAATAAAGTGGGGGGTAAGTCAAAATTTATCTTTTAAAAAAGCACTACTAAAAGCAATTTTTGACAATAGTTTTCCATGTTTTTTCGAAAGTAGTTTCATAATTGAACAAATTTTTAAAAAAATGTGATACTTGGTTACCAAACAAAATTTAAAACTGCTTTACAAAAGAGGAGCATATAAAAAGATATACTGTAGAAATCATTGCTCAGTTTCATCGTAAAATAATGATCGAAGATGGAAGGTGTGCGCATCCTCAATTGACAGATCTCGGATCAAGAAGCCGACGAAGCCAATGAGCCCGCTATTATGTGTCCCGAAGCAGATCCAGTAGGCCGATAATCTGGATCGGTGTAAGATCTAGGAAAGAGAACGTCCATTTTCTTGTTAATCCCGAACCCAACATTAGGCTCAAGCTTTCAACTATTATGGAAAAATAGAATAAGCATATAAGTAAATCCAAAATCCAACCTTAGACTCAAGCTTTCAACTATTACAGAAAAATGACACTTATTGCACTCTCAAAATTAAATGCAAAAGAGTAAGCACCGAAAAATTATTCGGTGGACCGATCTCACAACGTGATAGTGGTGAGAACTAGCTCTCCTCCAATGACATTTATTGCACTCTGAAAATTAAATGCAAAAGAGTAAGCACCGAGAAATTATTCGGTGGGCCGGTCTCACAACGTGATAGTGGTGAGAACTAGCTCTCCTCCAATAACAACATGACACATCACGACAGTGATGTATCATGTTGTTATTGGAGAAGAACAATACCTCATCACTACCACATGGTAAGACCGGTCCAGTGAATAATTTCTCCACCCATGGACTCAGCCTTTCAACTATTGTGGAAAAATGACACTTACTGCACCCTCAAAATTAAATGCAACAATAATACGGATCATAACTTCTACTGCCAATTTTCAATTTCAGCTTGTTCATCTGTGAGATATGGGATGAATAAGATTTGTATCATACTACTACTACTACATTGAGCTGACATGTATTTGCTGAAGATTAATTCACTTACACCAACTTGACTAACTATAGCATTGTATCCAAATTATTTTCCACCAAATAACATATTATACCAAGTAGAGTATAGTGCAACTCAAGAAATGTGTGCCACCAGTTGATCTTCCCCTTTACCAGCCAAAACACTTGGTCAGGGTCTACTTTTTATTATTTCCTTGGGCTTCAGGAGTGAAGATACAAAAGAAAGGAACTACATAGTTCCATAACATCCATGCTATTCTCCAAGACAATGTCAATTACAAACAAGAAACAACACACAACTACAATTGCTCTTTATTTCTCTCTCTACTGCACTATACTGACCTTCGCACTCATAATACCAGCACAAGCCAAAACACAAACACTGAGGAGTCCAATTACATATCAAAGATTCAAAAGCATACAGTAGTACTCGGTTTCGCCACTACTACTACGACCTGGGAAGAACTCTTGACCTCGCTTCCACAATTCACCCTCTGGTTGAGGCATTTAGCAACCTTGCTTGCACCGCTGCCATCCACTGCTCCTGCCACCTCCAATGCTGTCGCTGACCTGAGTCGCAGACGCTCGGCCCTGGAACCGATGGTCTGCCCAAGGATTGAGGCAGCAATGGTGAACGCCATTGCGGCCTTCGGCATCAGGATGGACTTTCGGAGCATGGCGATGAAGGGCACAGCTGCATGGACCGCTACAAACCACTGGGGGGAGAACTTCTCCGTGTGCTCCCTCCATATTCCTAGGGGGACGTTAGCTGCCATCCCAAGAGCAGCAATTGCCAGTATCTTGGCAGGCAGCGGTTGGGGCCGTAGATTCTTTGCCAGAGCAGTCCGCGAGATCGCTGCTCGGGCAGCCACCACAGCTGGCGGGCAGTGGAACTTCATTCCTGCGGGTGGTTGTAGAACCTTTGCAACCAAAGGTAAGGCGTGATTAACTGCACGGTAGGACTTTGCGATGGGGCACTGACCAGTTTCTAACCACTCATTGCCTACAGCCTCGTGTGACGAGGAATTGCCTCCTTTCTGGTAGACGATCACAATGAAAAGAAAACTATAAAGTTAGCAAATGTGTTGAAACAGATGAACAGCCTACTGGAATCCAAGTGGATTTGAGGCATTCTTAGAAAATGACTTAAAGTTGCTCTGATGAAACAATGGCACGGGAAGGGAAAAAATCAGTTCGTTAATGCTGGATGCGTACAAGGTCTACGATTGCTGCCTGGTTCTCAGGATTACTGTCCAAACAATCCAGTTATCAATTATAGAAATGAGACACAAACACGAGCAGCAGTAATTGTTAACAAACTGTAAGTGATCACAAATCATTCAAGTGAAACTTCCACCAATGAGGTGGTGTAGTTTATTTTGTTCATAATTTTGTTGCTAGGACTTGATATTTCTCATGCTTCGCTTGCTCTAGAACATATATCACAGTGTCACACTTAAACATCTTCTCATATGCTACTCTATTCTATCCCTTCCAAGTTCTTTCTGAATTTCTGGCAAAATTTGGAATTTGTATGAGTTAATCTTAAGCGTTACACTTATGATAGATATTTTGTCAGAGAAAATTTCAGTTTCCAAGTACCACATATATGAACTGTATCAGTTTGTAAAGTTTCAGACGATTGACAAAGGCAGGTACCTGTGAAGGATCTTGTTTGGAGGATTTCTTGTTGAATTTCTTCCACTTGTTGTTTAAGAAATCAAAACTGAAAGGTCCTCCTGGTCCAAAACCCGAGAGACTAATGCTAGCCACATTTGCTGCTAAGGGATTGAAATAATGAGCTGGCTCAGGTCCCATGGTCTCATTTTGGGTATATGATTTCCCTGAGAGGGGGATGACTCCATCTGGGCCATGGAAGAGCTTGAATGCCGTATCAAAATTTGGTCCATCTTCAAAGATGGGACCCTTGGTTGCTCTTGGCTGGAAAGAGAGCAGAAGAAATAAAATTGTTAACAGTCTGAATCAAATATTACAATAGTCGGAAACAGCTAGGAAGCTGAAAATATCCTTTCTTGCATTAAACATAAAATGAGGTAAAGAACTTACAGTGTTAGGAAACGTAGCAGATGAGAAAGAGAAGTTTGTCGGTTCATTGATGTTCCTCAGAAATGGACATTTCTGGATGTCCTGATTGGCAAAGAAACTCTTTGAAGCCAATGATTCACAAAGAAGTCCACTGAAGAGTTCCATTGCAGGACCTTTTGGTGCAGAAAATTAAAACAAGACAAATGTAACATTAGCCTGATCTATGTAGACTGACAAAAGGGAAATTTCTAGAATAGAGATAAGTACAATGCATAACCACCATATTTATATATTATGATTCTACAAACCTATGTATTAAGTCGTTTATGATAGGTGTTAAGAAAGTTTCTATGTTGCCCAGACATGAGTGTGTATACAACATGATATGGACACCACAACCAGGGCTTGGTGTCAATTTTGGCATGCCATAGTGTATTTCAGAGTACCCCTTCGACAATTGTAAAACACAAATGCAACAAGATAAGGCATCAAATTTAGAGTGTCTATGCTACATAGGAAGGCATAAATTGCCAATGACTAAACAGCCTCCCCAATATAAAAAAAATGATAGCACAAACATGGGTATAGGCAATTGGGAAATTTCTACCGTAGAGATAAGTACACCATAAGAATATGTGCTTCTATGAAGTACGAACCTATGCATCAAGCCATTTAAGGATGCACGGGCACTCAAAAAAAGGTGTTGTGTCCGTTCAGTGTCATGTCTGACATGTATTTGACAGTAAACTTGTATTCCAAAATATGTGCAGTGTCATGTCTGACATGTATTTGATAGTAAACTTGTATCCCAAAATATAGTAGGACATGCCAAAATTCGTGCCGTGTCCATATTATAGGATAGGTGTTAAAGACAGAATGCAGACACGGCCATAAGGACATAGTATCAATTCTGGTTCCCACCCCAATTGTGCTCGCAACCACTTGTCAGGCACGTGGCGTGGCTTAAAATTAGAAGATTTACGGTTACGGCATTGCACGGACACGAGTACGACACGGCACAATATCGACACGGCTGCACGGTTTACGGCACATTTTTCGATGTTCCCTGCTGTAGTTTAGAGTGTGTGAGTGTGTGTGTCATGTCCAATACGTGAACGACACAATGCAACACGGACACGGTACCAAATTGAAGTCAACGCCAATCCGGGATCCAGGAACCCTAAAGATCCGATCTTTCTTCCAAATCCTACCAATCCAGTCCAAAATTAGACGGTCAAATAACAAAATTCTAGAACAGATCTCATAATTAACCCTAACTTCGATACAAATTCGAAGAAATGAAGGTACATAAAACCTAAAAAGGTAGGGATACGAAGAAATACCTATGTTTCAGCAGAATTTTTTGATGAGAGGGAAGGAGAGAAAAAATCGCTCTTTTCTTATTTTCTTCCCTTCTTCTTCTTCTTCTTCTTCTTCTCTTTCTCAGCCCGACGGAGTCCCAAAAAACGTGTGGAGAGCACAAGATCTGCCCCCTTGTTCCTAATATGAGGATTATGTAGCCGAGTTACCGGAAATAGCCGGTTTCTGTTTGGAAAGTGGGGGAGGATGGAAAATTGGGAAGTGGCGGAAGTGGAAAACTAGACCTGAAAGTCTCTGAAAACTCTCATAAATAAATAAGAAAAGTTCTTATCCTTTATATGTTTAATAATTAAAATTATTAATTAAATTTAATAGGGACATATAGTTAATTATGAAATATGTGTTTTGGTTTTTTTAAATCTCTTTTAAAAACACACCTATCTCTATCTTAAAAAAAAAATTTCTTATACATCTATTTTTTAAACAGAAATAGATTTATTTATTTATTTTAAAAATAGAGATAAATAGATTTGTTTTTTGTTTTTTAAATGAGATATATTTATTTTTAAACAAATATAAAAAATAATTTATCTTTCAACAAATATCTTAAAATAATCTGTCTTTAAAAATAAATATATCTTTAAAAAATATTTAAAATTTTAATTTTAATTTTAATTTTAGTTGTAACATTAAAATTGAAATTAACCCTAAAATTAACATTAAAATTAATGTTAACCTTAATATTAACTAGTATATACGCACGTGCGTTGCACGTATTTCATATTACTTGGAAAAAAAATAGTTTATTAAAAGAGCAAACGACAATTTCTTAATTTTATTATAGGTGGAAATATAATAGGCAGGAGCATGAAAGTTGAGAGAAATTAAATGACGGGAATATGAAAGGTTTCTCTTATCTCTTGGGTTCATGTGCCTACTTTGCATGCATTCTTTATTAATTTTTGTTTTATTCTCCAAACTAGCTACTTTGCATACATGCATATCTTTGTTTTATTAACTATCATTCCCCAAGTTGCCTCATGCATGCATACATACATTTAATACGTATTTAATTACTGTTTTTAATTACTTAGATATCCTTATCAACGTTAATACATATTGAAATGTAATGAAGGGTATTTTTGGAACGAAAAATTTTCACGGTGAAGCCTAGTTTTGGCATTATATAGTAGAAAGAATAGATTGAAATGTAATGAAGGGTATTTTTGGAACGAAAAATTTTCACGGTGAAGCCTAGTTTTGGCATTATATAGTAGAAAGAATAGATTGAAATGTAATGAAGGGTATTTTTGGAACAAAAAATTTTCACGGTGAAGCCTAGTTTTGACATTATATAGTAGAATAGAAATAGATATTAACATTAAAAAAAATACTAACATTAACATTAATATTAATATTAATATTAACATTAATATTAAAACTAAAATTAATATTAACATTAATAAATCAATGCATAAGACTTAAAAAAGGTATATCTATCTCTATTTTGATTTGTTTTAAAAATAAAGATAGATTTGTTTTTACTTTTTTAAATATAGATATATATATATTTTAAGATAGAGATATATTTATTTTTTAAAGAAAAGGTTTAAAATATTTAAACACAAATAAATTTGGATATAAAACACATATTGTCAAAGTTCCGTAACTTTTTTGTAAAAACTTTCCCGTATTGCCAAGGACATCTAGCTCAAGTGGTTAGAGTGGGACATATCCCCCTCCCCCCCCCCCCCCAAGGTTGCAGGTTCGAGCAATTGGACAAAGTACATTTAATTTTCTGTGGAAGAATTAATGTGAGTAGTTGATAGTGGTATGGTTCAGATGTGATGCAGGTTCGATGCAGGTACGGACCTTCGGGCTGGGATGTGTGGGGCCTTCGGGCCAGGAGTCTGTAACATAATTACCTCTTCTACTATATAAATAACTACCTAAATGCTCCACTAATTATTTAAAAAAAAACTTAACGAAGCATTTAACTACCTAATATGACATATTTATAATTAAACAACTCTAACCCAAGTGGTTATGGTGGGAGACACTTTTCTTGATTGCTAATAAATTCATATTTAATTTTTTAATATCTTCTACTATATAATGCGGCTTGGAAACGGCTCAAAGTGAGCCGTCTAAGCCGTATGTATATCATCCACCATTTAAATAAATTAAAAGATTAATAAAAAGATAACTAAATAACTACCTACAATTTTTTTTTACGTAATATTAATTTTTGTAATAATAGTAGAGGATTTACAAACGGCTTAGACGACTCAATTTTGAATTATTTCTAAACCTCATTAATAGGGTATTAGTAAATTTTTACGTGCGTTGCACGTAAAAAATTGCATTGCTCGTATCAAAAAAGAATCTAACAGTATTATTCAAAATTAGATAGAAATAAAATTTTATTGGAATATTGTAAATATGATTTGAATATATTATAATTATTATTTGATGTAAATATAATTTTTAAATTTTGGATATGTGTTTAGTTAGATAATAATTTGTAGTTAGTTTAAATATAATTTATATTTTGAATATATTTTAGAATTTACTATATGTTCATGTAAACTCCCTCGACCAGATTTCACTATTTAAAAATCATTTTTAGCAAATTAGAATTTATTGCAATATTTTATTTATTTATATCCTATTGATTGTGCACCTGTCCATTACACAATTAATTAGAGCATTACACTAGCTGTAATTCCCAAACAAAGTTCACATACCTGTCCTAGACATGTTAGACTATTTTTCTGAATTTTGTGCAACTCCCAGATGCTTTATTTTGAGTCTCGTTTGAGACGCACAAATATCGTTACAAAAGTTCATATTTAATTCCTATTTAATTTTCTGCTCTTTACCCATCTCTGTACCCCTAGAGATTTGAGGACCAGTAGGCACCTGTTTTGCCCAAACAAAAATACGATAATATTCTAGACTGAATATACTACAATTAGTGTATTGACACCGTAGAAAAATTATGACCCTACCTGCCTCTAAATAATTAGTGAACTCCGTGCGCAGTATTTATTAAATAATAAATACGGTGACCCGTATCACCCAAAGAACTAGACCCTGCCCCTGCCCAGACTCACCCCCACCCCTGCCTAGGCACTCCCCCTAGCTTTTCCCCTCATTTCTGTGCAATTTGGTATTTTTAGGAACCAGGTGTTTTTCCAGACAAATTTCGTAATTGCGTAATTTTCCAATTTTAGGATATATCTGCAATTTATGAAATTATAGGGGTTTTTGTGCAAATTTCCAAGCAAGGGGGTACTTCCCTATTGGCTGGTGGACCTACACCTGACATGTGTCAAGTGAGACCCACCATAAATCCTGAAAATATCAGGATAAAATATCCTAGAAATTAAATTACTAAAATATCCTAAAAGTTCCAACTAATTACCAAACTGCCATTGAACCCTATATCTATATATACAACCCCCTCCCCATTCCCGAACTCCCCACATCCACCTCCGGCCACCCCCGTCCACCGGACCACCGCCAACCCCCTCGCCACTCCCCCAGCTCCCCTCCGGCCAACCGCCACCCTCCCTGGCCGACGCCTTCGCCTCCGGCAGCCCCCGCAATCCCATCTCCCCAACACCCTCAACCACAGCCACCACCACCCGAACCACTTCCACCGCCGCCTCCGGCCACCTTGCACCGCCACCAACCCCACCACTCGACTCGCCCTGACCCCCTCTCTCCAACCACCACCCCCTCACCGCCCCACGACGCCTCCTCCGCCGTCGGCAGCCCCCGCAGTAGCTTCCCTCCCTAACCCTAGCCAGTGACCCCCTCACCTCCGGCCACCTCTAGCCACCACCACCGCCGTCGTGGACCACCGCCACCACCACCAGTCTGCTCGCCACCCTCCCCTCCGTCGAACCCTCCGCCTGCACCATCGCCTCCGCCACTCCTCCGTCGCCGGCAGCCCCCGCAAGCTGCAAGCTGCTGCTGCTAGCAGCCACTGCTGCTGTTGCCGCTCCTCCGGCTGCCTCCGGTCGACTCCGCCGCCGTCCTCCCGTCGTCGACGACACGTGGGACCCCCCTGTCAGAGGGTATACTCCCTAACCCTAGTATATACGTATTTATAGATATATACTTATATGTATGTATATATATGTATAAATATATGTATATATATATGTATATTAATATGTATATATGTATATTTATATATATATATATGTTATATACTATTATTATACAGTATTTTATACTGTATATATTATATATATATAATATCTATATTCTATACATATATATATTTATATATATAAATATGTATATATGTATATGTATATACAACTATGTATATTTATATATACTATATAATATTATGTAATAATTATTAATATGTATATATATGCAATTTAATTTTTACTTATGTATACATATATTTATATGTATGATATATAAATTTATATGTGTATATAACATGTTATATATATAGTATATATGTATGTATATAGATACTATGCATTTTCTTTTATTTATTTATGTGCACTTATTTATATATAATTATTATATATAATTATTATTATAGTACTGGATATACAGTACATATATATTATATATATATTTTTATTATCTATTGCTGGATAATACAGCTTATATATATGTAAATTTATATTTCTCGCACTGTCCTTCAATTTATTATATATATGTATATATATATATATATATATATATATATATATATATATATATATATATATATATATATATATATATATATATATATATATATTATCTATATTATGTACTATATAAGATATATTTATATTTCTGCACAGTCAATTCATTTTTTCTATATATATTATATTTATCAGTGGATATACCCTGATTATTATATTATATATATCAGTGGATACACCCTGATAATATTATATATATATATATATAGCAGTGGATATACCCTGCTACTATTAAAATTGCTATATATACACCTGCATTTTTTTCTGTTCTTTATATGCTATATATACTGCTATATATATTATATCTATATATATATATATATATATATATATATATATATATATATATATATATATATATATATATATATATATATATATATATATATTATATATGTGTATATATATATGCTTTATATTACAACCATAATATTCACGAACCCTGTCTGTTTTAACAGAAACCAACTCCAACACAGCCAGTGACCCCCTGTCACAAGCACCTCCAAACCTGAGATCAGGTTACCAACACTATCAGGGAGTAGGCAAGTATACCTTGCCAAGTTTTTATTGTTTAAATATTAACTGTTGAATATTCTTTTTAGTAAATTTACATATAAACAGTATGTATCTGAGACTGCCTCGGGTACCGTCAACAAATACGTTGACACGTAGTGTAATTAACTTAGTCTATACAGACTTACCATCAACTGTGAGGGTATCCTAATATCCTCTTAGACCCTATCACGGGTACACGCAACAAGGTTGCACTTCATTTTGGGATGCAAGTTTACGTAGTTGATTAGCTACCAGTACGTACGACGTGCATCACGGCTTAGAACAAAATCAGGAAAGTTACGACTTGGCATTAGTTACATTGGGCGGGGAGAACGACTAAAAGACGTATGGGACACCCACCTCTTTATCTCGATGCCGCACTCGACGGAGTGATATGGATGTTATATATATATATTCCTGTGACCATTCTCATCGTAGATGAAAAATTGTATAGTGCCCTTGAATGGGGGCATATGTGGCATATACTAGCCAGTCACTACGGATTGGTGAATTACGTCAGCATATGTCTAGCCACACTTTCCCATACGTACTAGGTTGTCTCAAATTGCATTCACTTAGATGGTTAGTACCCTGTATTTATTTATTCAGTATTTACATACCTGGCATGTTATTTTTATGTATCTTGTTACGTCCCACCGAGGACCTGGTTCCCTGCCAAGTTTAGATGAGACACTCTACCCCACAGTACATGGACCTGGACAGGAGATTGGATATGCCCCTGAGCAGGAGTTAGAGGAGATGCCATCAGAATCTGCCTGAGTACACCTGGAGTTGGAGCTACATATTTCGAGGACGATGCACTAGTCATCTTATTTCAGCTTTTACTTATCTTTTGTAGTGGGTTTGTTCCCACCTGACTTTATCTGATTTGTGTATAACATTTCAGACTCAGCATCTATATATTCAGCACTATTTCCCATATTTCATGATATTCCTGTGGATGAGATAGAGTTACCTGTATTTAGACTTGTAGTATTTTAGGACAGCGTAGCACATCACTTTGGGTCCATTAAATTGGGTAATCCCTTAGTGACGTGTCAGCTGGCCAATGCCACGTGGCCTAGTTCCGTATATTTTTGGGACTGGGGCGTGACAGTTCAGGTGATTTGTAATTTTTTTCTCAACTACCTAAGAAGAAAACGATAGTTTATTTTTTTAATTTAATAATTGATGATATACATACGACTTAGACAACTCATTTTTGAGTCATTTTCAACCCTCATTAGTCTCAGCGCTGCGACAGAATCGGTATTGCGACTGCCTTTGCTGGTTATGGGCGATTTCAATGCCTTACTATATGGGCATGAGAAGATTAGGGGTCGTAAAGTTCCTGACATTATTCTCCAAGACTTCCAGAACTGTTTGATGCAGTCAGGGCTGCGGGGATTGGACAAAATACGACATATATGGTCTTAGAATAATAAGGCCGTACGGAAGCGGGTGGTCTGCCAACTTGATCGGGCATTGGGTAATAGATGCTGGTTTGATAAATTCCCTTACGTCGTTGCAGAAGGACTGGCGACATGTACTAGTGATCATTCCCCGATCCGGATAATGCTTACAGGTGCAGAGGGGAGGCGTCCTCGTCCTTTCAAATACAATAATGTGTGGAATCTACTTGAAGGGCATGAGCAGGTGGTGCATAGCGGGTTACAGGTGGCGATACATGGGAATCCTCAGTTTCAGTTTGTCCATCGTCTGAAGCTTGTTAAATCTGGACTAAAAGCATGGTATTCCAGCCGACATGAGAGGACTTGGCCTCGAAGGAGAAGGAATTGGAGGACATTGTAAGCCCCCTCAAATTTTTATTTATTTATTTATAGGATTTTTTGGCTATTTTTTTTAGAAAAATATAATACTTCAATTTATTTAACTTTTATAAATATTTGGTTATATTTACTATTTTTTTTTTTGACAAAATATATTTTTGTTGTAATTTTTTTTACTGTTATAAAGTGTTATGATTTTTTCTAGAATTTATTTGATGAACAAATCTCTTTTCGAATTTCATTATGTATATATGTATATATATCTAACTACATAAATAGTTATATATAAATATATATATATATATATATATATATATATATATATATATATATATATATATATATATATATATATAAGGAAGAGAAAAGAAAGGAAAGAAGAACCCAAACCCAAATCCAAAACTAAACCCTATAATACCCGACACCCCACACAGGCCCGCCCCCGCGGCCCAGAACCCCTATCCAATACTCCCCTCTCCCCTTTATATATATATATATATATATATATATATATATATATATATATATATATATATATATATATATATATATATATATATATAACATCACAGTCGAAACCCTAACCTAAACAACAATGCCACCACCGCCAGAGATGCCGGCCCCACATACGCCTACGGGCAGCGCCGTGCGGCCTCTGCCGCAGAAGCGACCGACTGCACACTAGCGTCGCGCCCGAGCGACATCGTCCTATGCATGCTCCTGCACTATCGACGTCGACGAAACCATCATGTCACGTCCCAGTCCCAAAATACTGAGGGACCGGACGCGTGATAATGGCCAGCAGCACACACCGATGGACAAACCCAATTTAATGGATCCATCAGGGCGTACTTAAGCTGTAAAACAAGTCTACGACAATATGGCACAACTAATCTCATCCACACAAGATATAAATATGATCCACAGAATATAAGGAATGTAAATCATCAACCAGTCTCAACAAAAGCTTCGGGGAACAACCCGATAAATATCTGATACAATGGTTCAACAGACCAGAAATAAATAACTGAAATAAGTAAATAAATACCGAGCATGAACATGGATGCTCAGGAGAAGTCTTCGGCTAACACCTCGTCCTCGGAAGGCGGTACAGCTCCTGGATCAGCTCCTGCTCCGGTCCCGTATACCTCGGGATAGATCTCGTCCTCAAATCCTGGGGACATAATCCGGATCCAGGTCCTCAGGGGACATAGCAAGGTACAAGAAAGCTCATGCCAAAATAAATGCAGTACAAAAAATAAATGGAATAACAGGGCAAGTAAGTAACCATCTATGTGAAAATACAATGAGAGCAGCACGAGTACTCAGGCTGTGCCACTACAAGCTCTGTGTCTGGAAGCCGATAGTGAAAATAAACACGTAATGTGCCTAGCTCTGCTACGAGAGTCTACGGCCTCATAATAGTAGTAGATATATATAGAAAACAGCCTGTAGCCTGTGTGTCTCTCCCCACCCAATGTAACCACGCATATCATGACCATAACGTCTCATGTCCATGTCAAGCGGGATCATCACTAATGCAACAAGTCATATGTATCTATGAATATAGTATCTCTGTCAAGTCCTGTATCCTATACAGAATTATCACGAATATCTCGGGAATATCCTGTCTCATGAACAGTGTCAAGTGTCCTGGGTCGTATGGTACTTGATAAGACAAGTACGAGAATATAAAGTGTCACTAATGTCCATCTCTAAATGACAGTACCCAACACTGCGTACAGTATTGGCACCCGACTAATAATCGGATGCTAGGTACATCACACGGTCCTAGGTTGAGCATGCACAACAATATAAATAAAATAAGAAAAATATATATAAAGACTGCAAAGTTTGGCAAGGTACACTTGTCTGATGTTTGAATATCAACAGTCGTCCTGGTATCAGTGAATCCTGTGGGTACTCCTCCAAAAGCTATAATAAACATCACCAACCGTCTCAGAAGATGTCAAATAGCTAGAAACGCCTGTCCTTAAGTCCAATTTGGACACAGGGGCAAAGATGACATTTTTGGGCCAAAGCGGGGTCCATATGTGGGCCACTTTGCACCAAAAAGCGTGTCAGGGTCAAAGTCTCCAAATTTGCCAAACTTAGGGTCTACAAGTTAGGAACGATGATACGAACCCAACGGAACTTCTAGAATTGGATTCCGATGAGCCAATCTTAAAATTGCCTGTCAAGTGGAGTCGGTGGGGCCCACGATACGCGATTTTGTCAACGTTCTCAGAATCGGACCAAACTTGGGCACAGGACCAGCGTATTGCTATGAGTCCGATGGCACAAATTTCGTCTCGATCCGACGTGTATACACAAAGTTACAGCGTGTTCCCGAATGGACGGATACGGGGCGTTGTCGGCGGATACGCGTTGATTCCGGTGTGCACGCACATCCGAATCGACTTCTGTGAAATCCCACACGTCCGTATCAACGATGCGCACATTTCGGTTAAGACCGCGTGCTACTAAGTCGTCCCGTTTGGCGTGGCGCACTCAGTTCCGGGGTAAAACATGGCGTTGTTTTTTCTGTTTTTAGATCGCGGTGTGCGATCACCACAGGAGCGGGTTGCACGGGCACCGAGAGGGTTATACAGTCTACGCGTAGCAACTGACGGAAACTAAATTGGAGTTGCGAGGCGAGAGAAAATGATACCTGAACAGGGCTCCGCGAACGCTGAATTCCACGTGTCCGAGAGTCAACTTTGTGTCATGGTCCAGAGTTCCCGCGTCCTCGTGTCTGCCGTGAGTCCTGGCTAGGGCTCTGATCGAGACCGCAGAGGGGGCTTCACCGGAGGGGTCGGGCTCGAGGTCGGGCTGGGGCAGCGGCTCCGCACAGTCTGGTCGGAGCGGGGCTGGGTCGACGACGGGAGCGGAGTCGAGCAGAGGGGCGGCGGATGCTGTCGGGTCGGGCTCGGTGACGGGAGCGGAGTCGAACAGAGGGGCGGGGTCGTGGGGAGAAGAGGAGGCTGCCGTGGGGTAAGTCGACGGCGGGCGGAGAGGAACTCGGCCTGGCGGAGGTGGGGAGTCGGGCTCGGCGTGCGGGGAGTCGCTGACGGCTAGCTAGGGTTCCGGTCAGGACGGAGAGCGGCGACTAAGGAGAAAGAGCGAGGCGGCTGCTGTGGGGATCTCGAGGAGGCGGCTGCCTAGGGCACGAACGCCGAGGCACACTTATAGGGCCGCCGCCGGGTCGGAATCACTATTTTGACCCGAAATAAATTTTAGGGTTCGGTTGGGTTGCGGATCCGGGGCGGGTTTGGCTCGGATCCGACCCGACCCGAACCAAATGTGGTTCGGTTCAGGCTTGGGTTTGGATTTGGCTCGGTTTGGTTTGGGTTTAGCTCGGTTTGGTTTGGGTTTATAAAGCCAATACGTCATGCACTCCTTCTAGGGATGGAGGTAATGCAAGACGATAAGCCACCTCACCAACGCGCTCTAGAATGTCAAATGGCCCAATATACCTTGGGCTCAACTTGCCTCTGCTCCCGAATCTGATAGTACCACGAGTGGGCAAAATCTTCAAGAACACGTCCTCTCCTTCTTTAAACTCTAGGGGACGTCTGTGTGTATCTGCCCAATGCTTATGTCTGTCTTGAGCTGCTCGTAGATGATTCTGAATCTGTTTCACCTTTTCCACTGTCTGCGTTACCAATTCTGGACCCAGTATTTGACGTTCACCAACGTCACTCCAACATATAGGCGATCTGCACTTCCTTCCGTATAATGCCTCGAATGGTGCCATCTGAATGCTGGTCTGATAACTGTTGTTGTAGGAGAACTCCACTAAGTGCAAATAATCTTTCCAAGATCCTCCAAAGTCTAGCATACATGATCGCAACATATCCTCCAAGATCTGAATGGTGCGCTCCGATTGGCCATCTGTCTATGGGTGGTAAGCCGTGCTGAATTTGAGTCTGGTGCCCAGACTCTCTTGCATGCTTCTCCAGAAATGTGATATAAATCTTGAATCTCGATCCGATACAATACTAACAGGCACTCCATGTAATTTGACAATTTATCGCATATACATGTCGGCTAGTACCTCTGTGGACTGTCCAACTCTAAATGGCAAGAAATGTGCCGATTTAGTGAGTCGATCCACTATAACCCATACTGCATCTCTTCCGCTGGGGCTCCTCGGAAATCCTGTGACAAAATCCATCGTGATATATTTCCACTTCCATTCTGGTATAGGAACCGGCTGTAACATACCTGCAGTCCTCTGATGCTCGGCCTTTACTTGCTGGCAGACTAAGCATTTGGCCACAAATCTTACAATTTCCCTTTTCATTCCATGCCACCAGTAATACTGCCTCAAGTCTCGGTACATCTTGGTTCCTCCTGGGTGAACAGAGTACATAGAGCTATGTGCTTCAGTCATTAACTCCTGTCTCAGTTCTCCATTTGGAACATACAAGCGATTTCTAAACCTCAATGTCCCGTCTTCGTGTATGCGAAGTCCTGTCTGTATGCCTGCTTCTGTCCTCTCTTTCAATCTTCTAAATCTAGCATCGGTGGGAAATGCCTCCTTAATCTTCTCCACGAGTGATGACTTAATTTCAAGATTAGCCATCAAGCCGTTCTGTCCTGGTAAGACAACCTCTATCTGAAGCTCCTGTAGATCTCTCAATAACTCGGGCTGCATTGTCAAGAAATAAGCCGTAGGCTTCCTGCTCAGTGCGTCTGCTATAACATTCGCCTTTTCCGGATGGTACTGCAGATCGATGTCAAAATCTACCATCAATTCAAGCCAACGCCTCTGCCTCATGTTAAGCTCCTTCTGAGTATATACATACTTCAGACTTTTGTGATCTGTAAAGATGTCTACTTTCTCCCCATAAAGGTAGTGCCTCCAAATCTTCAATGCAAAGATAACTGCTGCTAACTCCAGATCGTGTGTTGGGTAGTTCTTCTCATGGACCTTCAATTGTCTTGATGCATAAGCAATAACTTTGCCATGTTGCATTAAAATACATCCCAGTCCACTACCTGATGCATCACTGTAAACAACAAAACCTCCTGACCCTGAAGGAAGAGTCAAGACAGGTGTTGTTGTTAATCTTCTCTTCAAGCCTTCTGGCAGTCTTCTGTCCATAAAAACTCCTGGTCTTTGCGTGTCAGCTTCGTCATCGATTCTGCAATCCTTGAGAAATTTTCTACGAACCTTCGGTAATATCCCGCGAGTTCGAGAAAACTTCTCACCTCTGCAACTGATGTGGGTGTAGGCCAAGTCTCTATTGCCACAACTTTCTCTGGATCCACTGAAAGTCCTTCTCCTGAGATAATATGTCCTAAGAAAGGCACTTTGTCCATACAAAACTCGCACTTACTGAGTTTGGCATATAACGTCTCCTGTCTCAAGGTATCTAACACGATTCTGAGATGCTCCTCATGCTCTTCATGGCTCTTGGAATATATGAGAATGTCGTCGATGAACACAACCACAAACTTATCTAAGAACTGATGGAAGACTTTGTTTATTAGACTCATAAACACTGCTGGCGCGTTGGTTAAACCAAACGGCATCACCACGAACTCATAATGTCCATACTTGGTCCTGAAAGCTGTCTTCGGTATGTCTTTCTTCCTTACTTTGATCTGATGATAGCCGGATCGAAGGTCAATCTTCGAGAATACCCTTGCACCACTCAACTGATCGAATAGATCATCAATGCGTGGTAAGGGATACCTGTTCTTGATGGTCACAGCATTCAGTGCCCTGTAGTCAATGCATAACCGTACTATTCCATCCTTCTTTGGCACAAATAATATGAGTGCTCCCCAAGGTGAAACACTGGGTCGAATGAAACCCTTCTCCAGAAGGTCGTCAACCTGTTCTTTCAACTCCACTAACTCCTTAGGCGCCAGCCGATATACTGATGAAGTGATAGGCTCTGCTCCTGGAGTTAAGTCTATTGTGAATTCTATTTCCCGATCAGGCGGTAAACCTGGAAGATCATCAGAAAATACATCCACAAACTCAGATATGACTCTTGGGTAACCTGTCTCCCCTTCTACAGATAGTACCCTAAGAGTAGGCTGAACTCCTTGCTCTACTGCTCCTCGAAGAAACTCGAATTCTGGATGTCCAGGCGGTCTAAATATAACCTTTCCAAGCCGACAATCAAGAGTCGCATGATACTGACTTAACCAGTCCATACCAAGTACAACATCATAGTCAGGCATAGAAAAGATCAAAAATTGGGCTCGTATCTCTCTTCCACAAACTACTACAGAACATGCTCTACAGACGTCACTAACCGGAATAATTCCACCTCCCGTAAGAATTCTCTTCATCTTCGGAAGGGGTGCGGTAGCTACTCTATGGGTGGCTACAAAGCTAGCTGCTATAAATGAATGCGATACTCCAGAATCAAATAATGCTACAACTGGTAATGATGCTACTAAAATAGTACCTGCGATGACCTCGCCTGCAGTAGCTTCCTGCTCAACAGCTAATGTGAATGCCTGGCCTCTTCCCTGAGCTGGACCTCTCTGCTGCTGCTGCTGCTGCTGCTGAAATAGGGCTGCCTGTGGTGCTAGTGGTGGTCTCTGCTGGTAACCCCCTGTAGCTGGTGGTCTAACTCCTCCAGCTCCTGTCTGCTGTGCTCCTACTACTGGGTAAGCCGGTAGTGGTGCAGGCAAGGCTAGTCTCGGTGCTCCCTCTCTATGTTTAGTGCAGTCTCTGGATAGATGCTGGTTTGATCCGCAAAGTGGGCATAGTCCCAACTTACGCCTGCATTCTCTCTCAATGTGTCCTACCTTGCCGCAGTGGTGACAGGTAGGTAGAGATATGGCCCTGTGTGCTGCTCTCTCTGGTATACTCCTCTGTAATCATTTTGCAGAATCTCCAGGTGCTGTCTTGGATAGTGCTGATGTGTTTGGCCTCTTCAGATTCGACTCCCTTCTAGTGACGCGCTCCATACGTCATGCTGCTGCAAGGACGTCGGTATAAGATGTAGGTGCGACTGATCCAATCAATCTCTGGAGCTCGAACTTCAGCCCATCAAAGAACTTCTCAGCTTTCTCTTCCTCTGTCGAGATCAATGTTGGAGCAAAACGACTTAGGCGTATAAATTTCGCGTTGTATTCCTCCACTGTCATACTGCCTTGGATGAGGCGGTTGAACTTGTCTCTAAGCTCTGACCGTGCAACTGCTGGAATGTACATTTCTTGGAAGAGTCTGGAGAACTCTTCCCATGTGACTCGGTCCTGTCCGAGCCTTCTCTCTTCTGCTAACCACCAGTGATGTGCATTTTCAGTTAACTGCATTCTGACTGCAGTCATCCACTTCTCTCTCGGAAGTTCAGCGGCTTCCAACTGATGCTGAATGTTAGTGAGCCATTCATGAACTTCTGTTGGCCCTTCTTTACCAGAAAATGTATGAGGCTTGAGATGACGGAAATCGGTGATCGATCCCATCGTTATTCGCCTCGTTGGTGGATTTTCCTGCTCCAATGCGGATACCAGGCTGGTTCTCAGATACTCGGCCTCCTGCCGATAGGCCTGAATCTGCTGCTGGGCTTGCATCATAGCATACATCATCTGGAACATCTGTTGCCCATCCATGGCTTGTCCTGACGGGAAAACTGGCATCTGTAGAGTGAACTATGGTGGAGGTGGGATGTCATCTCTCCGGAACCTTGGATTAGGCTGACCGGCCTGATCGCTCTGCGATGTTTGTCCTCCATTCCCTGGAGTCACTCCGTCTATATAAGTAACCACAGCGTCGTGTGGCGTATCCAAAGGAATCTCATCTCCGTTCCTGGGATCCATTACTCTTCAACCGAAAGATAAACTGTAAGAACGCTCAGAGGAATCAAACAGGATGCAAATCAAGTAACAATTTTGAGTTCGATATAGAGTTCAACAATGTGTTAAATAATGGATGAGATCCTATAACTTATCATATCCTTAGGGCAGGCTGGTTCGGTCCCTAAGTTGAAACCGAACAGTTTTATCGTAGACCTGCATGGGCCACCACAAAAACCATGTCACGCCACAGTCCCAAAATACCGAGGGACCGGACGCGTGATAATGGCCAACAGCACGCACCGATGGACAAACCCAATTTAATGGATCCATCAGGGCGTACTTAAGCTGTAAAACAAGTCTACGACAACATGGCACAACTAATCTCATCCACACAAGATATAAATATGATCCATAGAATATAAGGAATGTAAATCATCAATCAGTCTCAACAAAAGCTTCGGGGAATAACCCGATAAATATCTGATACTGAAATAAATGACTGAAATAAGTAAATAAATACTGAGCATGAACATGGATGCTCAGGAGAAGTCTTCGGCTAATACCTCGTCCTCGGAAGGCGGTACAGCTCCTGGATCAGCTCCTGCTCCGGTCCCGTATACCTCGGGATAGATCTCGTCCTCAAATCCTGGGGACATAATCCGGATCCAGGTCCTCAGGGGACATAGCAAGGTACAAGAAAGCTCATGCCAAAATAAATGCAGTGCAGAAAATAAATAGAATAACAGGGCAAGTAACTAACCATCTATGTAAAAATACAAATGAGAGCAGCACGAGTACTCAGGCTGTGCCACTACAAGCTCTGTGTCTGGGAGCCGGTAGTGGAAATAAACACGTAATGTGCCTAGCTCTGCTACGAGAGTCTACGGCCTCACAATAGTAGTAGATATATATAGAAAATAGCCTGTAGCCTGTGTGTCTCTCTCCACCCAATGTAACCACGCATATCCTGATCATAACGTCTCATGTCCATGTCAAGCGGGATCATCACTAATGCAACAAGTCATATGTATCTATGAATATAGTATCTCTGTCAAGTCCTGTATCCTATACAGAATTACCACGAATATCTCGGGAATATCCTGTCTCATGAACAGTGTCAAGTGTCCTGGGTCGTATGGTACTTGATAAGACAAGTACGAGAATATAAAGTGTCACGAATGTCCATCTCTAAATGACAGTACCCAACACTGCGTACAGTGTTGGCACCCGACTAATAATCGGACGTTAGGTATGTCACACGGTCCTAGGTTGAGCATACACAGCAATATAAATAAAGCAAGGAAAATATATATAAAGACTACAAAGTTTGGCAAGGTACACTTGCCTGATGTTTGAATATCAACAGTCGTCCTGGTATCAGTGAATCCTGTGGGTACTCCTCCAAAAGCTGTAATAAACATCATCAACCGTCTTAGAAGATGTCAAATAGCTAGAAACGCCTGTCCTTAAGTCTAATTTGGACACAGGGGCAAAGATGACATTTTCGGGCCAAAGCGGGGTCCATATGTGGGCCACTTTGCACCGAAAAGCGTGTCAGGGTCAAAGGTCTCCAAATTTGCCAAACTTAGTGTCTACAAGTTAGGAACGATGATACGAACCCAACAAAACTTTTAGAATTAGATTCCGATGAGCCGATCTTAAAATTGCCTGTCAAGTAGAGTCGGTGGAGCCCACGATACGCGATTTTGTCAACGTTCTCAGAATTGGACCAAACTTGGGTCACAGGACCAGCGTATTGCTACGAGTCTGATGGCGTAAATTTCGTCTCGATCCGACGTGTATACACAAAGTTACAGCGTGTTTCTAAATGGACGGATACGGGGCGTTGTCGGCGGATACGCGTTGATTCCGGTGTGCACGCACATCCGAATCGACTTATGCGAAATCCCACACGTCCGTATCAACGACGTGTACATTTCGGTTAAGACCGCGTGCGACCAAGTCGTCCCGTTTGGCGGGGCGCACTCAGTTCCGGGGTGAAACAGGGCGTTATTTTTCCTATTTTTGGATCGCGGTGTGCGATCACCACAGGACGCGATGCACCGAGCGGGTTGCACGGGCACCGAGAGGATTATACAGTCTACGCGTAGCAACTGACAGAAACTAAATCGGAGTTGCGAGGCGAGAGAAAATGATACCTGAACAGGGCTCCGCGAACGCTGAATTCCACGTGTCCGAGAGTCAACTTCGTGTCCTTGTCCAGAGTTCCCGCATCCTCGTGTCTGCCGTGAGTCCTGGCTAGGGCTCTGATCGAGACCGCAGAGGGGGCTTCACCGGAGGGGTCGGGCTCGAGGTCGAGCTGGGGCAGCGGCTTCGCACAGTCTGGTCGGAGCGAGGCTGGGTCGACGACGGGAGCGGAGTCGAGCAGAGGGGCGGCGGATGCTGTCGGGTCAGGCTCGGCGACGGGAGTGGAGTCGAACAGTGGGGCGGGGTCGTAGGGAGAAGAGGAGGCTGCCGTGGGGTAAGTCGACGGCGGGCGGAGAGGAACTCGGCCTGGCGGAGGTGGGGAGTCGGGCTCGGCGTGCGGGGAGTCGCTGGCGGCTAGCTAGGGTTCCGGTCAGGACGGGGAGCGGCGACTAAGGAGAAAGAGAGAGGCGGCCGCTGTGGGGATCTCGAGGAGGCGGCTGCCTAGGGCACGAACGCCGAGGCACACTTATAGGGCCGCCGTCGGGTCGGAATCACTGTTCCGACCCGAAATAAATTTTAGGGTTCGGTTGGGTTGCGGATCCGGGGCGGGTTTGGCTCGGATCCGACCCGACCCGACCCAAATGTGGTTCGGTTCAGGCTTGGGTTTGGGTTTGGCTCGGTTTGGTTTGGGTTTAGCTCGGTTTGGTTTGGGTTTATAAAGCCAATAGTTTTTAAGGCTTTAAACGCGTTTCCGGAGTCCAATAAATTCACCGAAAAATACCCTGCGTCCGATTTTCCATTTGCAACCATAAAATATTATTTGTATAATATTTTAACACCAACGTAAAGCATTTAAAATTCTTTAGATCACCATCACCTTTTTTTAAATTCCAGAAAATACCGAAAATCCTCGAAAAATTATATTAAAATTTCTCTGAAAATTAGGGTGTTTACACATCATCTGCAAACCACCAGACCCGTGTGGTTCAGATCGACCACCTTCCCTTCCTACGACGTCGTGCCACGCGGTCGTACGGCCAGGAGCTCCGCCCTACGGACAACAGAGGCTACTCGCGTGTAAATACCCTGATTTTTGAGAATAAAATTTTTCTGAGTTATTCCGAATTTTGGTATTTTCTGGAAATTAAAACGAAGGAGATTTTGATTTAAAGAAATTTAAGTGTTGCTAATTGGGGTAAAAATATTCTGGAAATAATAAATGATTGTGTAAAATAAAAAGCCGGGCATTTGGTATTTTTCGGAGAATTATTTGGACTCCGGAGTAGCATTTTAAGCCTTAAAGACTACTAGATCTTTTAAACCCAACCTCAGCTTATTGGATCGGGTCTCCCGAGCCAACCGACCCAAACCCGCAGGAAGCCCTAGGTCACCAGGAGTACTGTAGCGGTATAAATGCTTCTCTTTGGCGTTCGTGCCAGACCAAAGCCCTAGCCGTAGCCGTCATCTCCACATCGATCTCCCTCTACTCGAGCAAATCCCCGCCCGCGTCAGCCTTCGACGCACGTCCGATCAGTCGGCGCCGAACCCCCAGATCCCACGGCCTCGACGCTCCAGCCAGGCCGTCGACCATCCCCGATCACTCCTCCGGCGGGTCAGCAGCCGCCGACCCCTGCCCCATCGGGCGCGGGCCCCTCGTCCCAGGCAGCAGTCGACATCTCCCCGTCGACTTTGGACTGTTGTGCAGAACCGCCGCCTAGCAAACCTCGCCGACCCCGAGGCCGACCCTCTCCAGCGATGCCCCGCTGTCCCGACTCAGACCCTAGGTCTGGACACAGCAACCCGACACGCGAGGACACGACCAGGACGTCAAATTGGCTTTCGGACACGTGATTTTCAGAACTCACGGAGCCCGGTTCAGGTACCGATTTCTTTCACCTCGCAACTCCGTTTTTAATTCGGTCAGTTGCTATGCATAGACTGTGTAACCCTCTCGGTGCCCGTGCAAATCGCTCGGTGCATCGCGTCCTGTGGTGATCGTACACTGCGATCCAAAAACAGGAAAAACAATACCCCGTTTCACCCCGGAACTGAGTACGCCCCGCCAATCGGGACGACTTGGTCGTATGCGGTCTTTACCGAACTGTGCGCGACGTTGATACGGTCGTGTGGGATTTCACAGAAGTCGATTCGGAGGTGCGTGCACCCCGGAGTCAACGCGTATCCGCCGTCGACACCCCGTATTTGACCTTTCTGGAACACACTGTAACTTCGTATACGCACGTCGGATCGAGACAAAACTTGCACCATCGGACTCGTAGCAATACGCTGGTCCTGTGACCCAAGTTTGGTCCGATTCTGAGAACGTTGACAAAATCGCGTATCGTGGGCCCTACAAGCTCCACTTGACGGGTGATTTTGTGATCGGCACATCGGAATCCAATTCTGGAAGTTCCGTTGGGTTCGTATCATCGTTCCTGACTTATAGACACCGAGTTGGAGTAATTTGGAGACCTTTGACCCTGACACGCTTTTCGGTGCAAAGTGGCCCACATATGGAACTCGCTTTGGCCGAAAATGACCTTTTTGCCCCTGTGTCCAAATTGGACGTAAGGACAGGCATTTCTAGCAGTTTGATACCTTCTGAGACTGTTGGTGATATTTATTACAGCTATTGGAGTAGTACCTACCGGATCCACCGGTACCAGGACGACAGTTGATATTCAAACATCAGGCAAGTGTACCTTGCCAAACTCTGCAGTACTGTTATATATTTTCCGTGCTTCATTTATATTATTGTGCATGCTCAACCTAGGACCGTTTGACATACTTAGCGTCCGATTATCAGTCGGGTGCCAACATCGCATGCGGTATTGGGTAATGTCATCTAGATATGGACATACGTGACACTTTATCTTCTCGTACTTGTCTTACCAAGTACGCTTTGACCCAGGACACTGGACACTGTTCATGAGACAGGATCTTCCCAAGATATTCATGGTGATTCTGTATAGGATACAGGACTTATAGAGATACTATAGTCTAGACATATTATGACTTGTGCATTAGTTATGATCCCGCTGACATGGACATGAGACGTTATGGTCATGGTATGCGTGGTTACATTGGGTGGGGAGAGACATACAGACTACAGGCTGATTATATATATACACCCCTACTATTGTGAGTCCCAAGACTCTGAAGCCCGAGCTTGGCCCATTACTCATTATTACTGCTGCTACCGGCTCCCCTACACAGAGCTGGTAGTATGCTTCAGCCTGAGTTCTAGTGCTGCTCTCATCTTGCATATCACTTAGCTGGTTATTTTAGTATTCCCTTATTGTTCCATCTACTGCTGGAGAGACCCATATACTACAGGTTGACTATGTTATACCGGCTACTCAGTCTCCCGCTGAGCTAGACCACCTCTTGACACCACTGCTACAGGCTCCCCTACACAGAGCTTGTAGATGTTCAACCTGAGTACTATTGATATTCTCTCTTGCATTTTATACAGATGTTACATACTTACCCTGTTTATCTCATTATTTGCTGCACTGTTTATATTATGGCTTGTATTATTTCCTGTACCTTGCTATGTCCCCTGAGGACCTGGATATAGATTATGTCCCCAGGATTTACAGACGAGATCTATCCCGAGGTATACAGGACCGCTGCAGGAGCTGATCCAGGAGCTGTACCGCCATCCGAGGACGAGGTGTTAGCTGAAGACTTCTCCTGAGCATCTATGTTCATGCTCAACATTTATTTATTTATTTATTTCAGTCTTTTATATTCTGGCCTGTTGAACCATTGTACTAGATATTTATCGGGTTGTTCCCGAAGTACTTTGTTGAGACTAGCTGATGATTTATATTCCTTATTTATTCTGTGGATCATATTTTATATCTTGTGTGAATGAGATTAGTTGTGCCATGATTGTCGTAGACTTGATTTTTACAGCTTAAGTATGCCCTGATGGATCCATTAAATTGGGTTTGTCCATCGGTGCGTACTGCTGGCCATTGTCACGTATCTGGTCCCACGGTATTTTGGGGACTGGGGCGTGACATAGTTTTTGTGGTGGCCCATGCAGGTCTACGACTAAATTGTTCGGTTTTAACTTAGGGACCGAACCAGCCTGCCCTAAGGATAGGATAGATTGTAGGATCTCATCCATTATTTAAACCATTATTGAATTCTATATCGAACTCGAAATTGTTACTTGAACTGCATCCTGTATTGATTCCTCTGAGCGTTCTTACAGTTTATATTTTGGTTGCAGAGAAATGGATCCCAGGAACGGAGACGAGATTCCTTTGGACACGTGTAAACCCCCAGATTTTGTAAGAATTTTAAATCTTGGATTTTTCCCAATTTTCTGGGAATTTTTTGTAATTAAAATCAAGGTTTTTAATTAATAAATGATTTTTAATTGTTAATAAATAATATTAAAATATTATGGAAATAATATTTTTGGGTGTAAAATAAAAAACTAGACTTAGGGTAATTTTTCTGGAATTTATCGGGCCCCGGACCTAATTTTAAATCACCTAAAACTATTTAATTAATTATTATTATTATTATTATTATTATTATTATTATTATTAGTATTATTATTATTATTATTATTATTATTATTATTATTATTATTATTAAAATTTTAGCCCAAACCCAACCCCGGCCCAGCCCATTGGGCCGAGCCCAACCCGCCAATCCTAGCGGGTCGGGTCGGGTCCGCCTGAACCCGACCCGCCCGGACCCGGACCCGCTCCCTGGCCCCCAGCCCCGCACGACCCGCGCAACCGCCCCCGCGGCCGCCGCCGCCTCCCGCGGCAGCCGCGCCACGCCGGCCACGCTCCCCCGCCCGCTCCGCACAACCCCGCACCGGCCGCCGCTTCCTCCGCCTCACCCGGCCACCCTCTCTCTATAAAAACCTGCCCCCGCCCGTCCCCGACTCCACCCTAGCCCTAACTCCGCACCGCTCCGCTGTGAGCCACCCGCCGTCCTCAACCCCTCTGCTCCGCCACCCTCGCCCCGACCCTCCTCGACGTCGACGACCTTCCCCCGCCTCCGGCAGCAGCGGAGGCCAGCAGCAACAGCAGCCAGCCGCCCTGGGCCGCCCCGCGCCGCCGCCTCCGCCCGAGCGCTGCCCTGGCCGGCCCCTCCCCGCCGCGAGCAGCCAGGCCAGCCGCTCCCCGCCCCAGCACCGCCTCAGCGCCGTCTCCGCCGCCGGCCGTAGCTCCCAAACCCTAACCCTAAATCCCCTCCCTGTGTCGGACACGAGACACAGGACACAGTGTCCTGTGTCGTGTCGGACACGTGTCAGACCCCGGTTTTCGGGTCTCCTTCAGGTGCGTGTAACTTTCGCCTCGTAGCTCCATTTTCAATTCCGCAAATTGTGTTGTGAAGCCTGTATGACCCTCTCGGTGTCCGGATAAACTGTTCAGGGCATCGCGTCCTGTGGTGATCGCACACCGCGATCCAAAAACAGGAAAAACCAGACCCTATTTCACCCCGGAACTGAGTCCGCCCCGCCAAACGGGACGACTGGGTCACGTGCGGTCTTCACAGATACGTGCGCATCGTCGATACGGACGTGTGAGATTTCGTGGAAGCTGATTCGGGTGTGCGAGCACACCGGAATCAACGCGTATCCGCGGACATCGCCCCGTATCCGACTTTTCGACAATTCGCCCTAACTTCTTGTACACTCGTCAGATCGAGACGAAACTTACACCATCGGACTCGTAGCGATACGCTGGTCCTGTGGGTCAAGTTTGGTTCGATTCTGAGAACGTTGACGAAATCGCGTGTCGTGGACCCCACAGGCCCCGCTCGACGGGCGATTTTGTGTTTGGCTCATCGGAATCCAAATCTGGAAGTTCCGTTGGGTTCGTATCAGCGTTCCTGACCTGTTGACACTAAGTTTGGTGAATTTGGAAACCTTTGACCCGGACACGTTTTTCGGTGCAAAGCGGGCCCACCGGCGGACCCCGTTTTGACCCGAAACTGCCCTTGTCTCCAAATTGGACCCAAGGACAGGCGTTTCTAGCTATTTGACATCTTCTAAGCATGATGGTAATGTCTATTTCAGCTTTTGGACTCCTCTCTGGAATTTTCCCCCGAGAGCCAATATTAATCGGATCCAAACAACAGGCAAGTACCTGTACTTCAAGTTAATCTTTATATATTGTGATAATTAATTCCCTGCCATACATGTACCCTTGATGTTTACACCTAGTGTTAGAAATACTAAATTTCATGTCTTGAATATTGGTAGTTCCTGTCTTATTTTTCATGTCGGGTGGAAGAATACTAGAAAGCATGTAGTTTACCCTTCCCCTTATCATGTTTAATAGCTGTTGGTACGCGACTGTACCCTCAGCCGGATCTTGATTGTTCATGTTTAATAGCCGTCTATGACGGCCGGATTATCCTTATAAATCCCTACATGCCAACTATGTATTCTAAAATAAACACAAGTTCACACAGATAGCTTCTGGTCTAGTTATAGTTCTTGCTGACTGTTGTAGTTTCATATCCTGTCTCATTTATTTCCTGCTTTCTCATATTCCTATTTATAGCATTAACTCTGAGATATTGATGTTCTTCTATGCAACTTTCTCAACATGATACTCAAGTTAATTGTCATGAATATTTAGTTTAATCTTGTTGTGCATTGTGTACTTTGCTCCTTTCCTGACTGGATCCGTTGTTTTAGGCGATGTTGAGGACTTTGCCCCTACCTATTATGCCCACTATGAGTTAGCAGGTGACACATATGAGGAGCCGGTTCCCACTCAGGAGACTACCTTGAGGAGGAGTAGCCAGTTAGTTATTATTTTATTTCCTTTTCAGCATATACTCGGGTTTGTCCCCGATCTATCTTCTGGCTTTGTATTAACTATGGATCTGTTGTCATAATTTGTTTTATAAAAGTTAGCATTCCTATTTCCTGTTACTTTCCTTGTCTATTTATTGTGGATGAGATAGATACTTATTAACCCCAGAAAAGACCTAGACAGCGTACTACCGCCGACACTGCGGCGTAGGCTGGACGTGCCCACGCACTCGTGTCCGAATAACCGGGTGCGGGTCGTGACAACACGCCATACGACGCTGTGGTTACATATACAAACGGAGTAACCCCAGGGGATGGAGGACAAGCATCACAGAGCGATCAAACCGGTCAGTCTAATCCAAGGTCCGGAGAGATGACATCCCACCTCCACCACAGTTCACTCTCCAGATGCCAGCTTTCCCGCCAGGACAAGCCATGGACGGGCAACAGATGTTCCAGATGATGTATGCCATGATGCAAGCGCAGCAACAGATTCAGCAAGAAGCACAACGTCAGAAGGCCGAGAATCTGAGAACCAGCCTGGTATCCGCATTGGAGCAGGCAAATCCACCAGCAAGGCGATCAACGACGGGATCTATCACCGACTTCCGTCAACTCAAGCCTCGTATATTTTCTGGTAAAGAGGGACCAACAGAAGTTCATGAATGGCTCATAAACATTCAGCATCAGTTAGAAGCCGCTGAACTTCCTAGAGAGAAGTGGATGACTGCAGTCAGAATGCAGTTAACAGAGAATGCCCATCACTGGTGGTTAGCAGAGGAGAGAAGGCTCGGACAGGACCGAGTCACTTGGGAAGAGTTCTCCAGACTCTTCCAAGAAATGTATATTCTGGCAGTTGCACGATCAGAGCTCAAAGACAAGTTCAACCGTCTCATCCAAGGCAGCATGACAGTGGAAGAATACAACGCGGAGTTCGTTCGCCTTAGTCGCTTTGCCCCAACCTTGATTTCGACCGAGGAAGAGAAAGCTGAGAAGTTCTTTGACGGGCTGAAGTTCGAGCTCCAAAGGTTGATTGGATCGGTCGCACCTACATCTTATACCGACGTTCTCGCAGCAGCACGACGCATGGAGCACGTCACTAGAACAGAGTCGAACCTGAAGAGGCCTATCAACTCAGCACCATCCAGGACAGTACATGGAGATTCAGCAAAACGAACCCAGAGGAGTATGCCAGAGAGGACAGCACACAGGGCCATATCTCTCCCTACTTGTCATCATTGCGGCAAGATAGGTCACATTGAGAGAGAATGCAGACGTAAGTTGGGACTCTGCCTAGCTTGCGGTTCCAACCAGCATCAGACCAGAGACTGCACCGAGCGCAGAGAGGGAGCACCGAGATTAGCTTTGCCTGTACCACGACCAGCTTATCCAGCCGTAGGAGCACAGCAGGCAGGAGTTGGAGGCATCAGGCCACCAGCCCCAGGAGGGAACCAGCAGAGACCACCCCTGGCACCACAGGCAGCTTTATTTCAGCAGGCTCAGCAGCAGAGAGGCCAAGCTCAGGGACGAGGCCAGGCATTCACATTAGCTGTTGAGGAGGAGGCTACAGCAGGCGAGGTCATCGCAGGTACTATTTTAGTAGCTTCATTGCCAGCTGTAGCATTATTTGATTCTGGAGTATCGCATTCATTTATAGCAGCTAGCTTTGTAGCCACCCATAGAGTAGCTACCGCACCCCTTCCGAAGATGAAGAGAATTCTTACGGGAGGTGGAATTATTCTGGTTAGTGACGTCTGTAGATCATGTTCAGTAGTAGTTTGTGGCCGAGAAATGCGAGCTCAATTCCTGATATTTTCTATGCCGGACTATGATGTCGTACTTGGTATGGACTGGTTAAGTCAGTACCATGCGACTCTTGATTGCCGACTTGGGTGGGTTATATTTAGACTGCCTGGCCATCCAGAATTCGAGTTTCTCCGAGGAGCAGTAGAGCAAGGAGCTCAGCCTACTCTTAGGGTACTATCGGTAGAAGAGGAGACAGGTTACCCAAGAGTCATATCAGAATTCGTGGATATATTTCCCGATGATCTCCCAGGTTTACCGCCTGATCGGAAAATAGAATTCACCATAGACTTAACTCCAGGAGCGTAGCCTATCACTTCATCAGTATATCGGCTGGCACCTAAGGAGCTAGTGGAGTTGAAAGAACAGGTAGATGATCTTCTGGATAAAGGTTTCATTCGGCCCAGTATTTCACCTTGGGGAGCACCCATATTATTTGTGCCAAAGAAGGATGGAACAGTACGGTTATGCATTGACTACAGGGCACTGAATGCTGTGACGATCAAGAACAGGTATCCCTTACCACGCATTAATGATCTATTCGATCAATTGAGTGGTGCAAGGGTATTCTCGAAGATTGACTTAAGATCCGGCTATCATCAGATCAAGGTGAGGAAGGAAGACATCCCGAAGACAGCTTTCAGGACCAAGTATGGACATTATGAGTTCTTGGTGATGCCATTTGGTTTAACCAACGCGCCAGCAGTGTTTATGAGTTTAATGAACAGAGTCTTTCATCAGTTCTTGGATAAATTCGTAGTGGTGTTCATTGACGACATTCTCATCTATTCTAAGAGCCACGAAGAGCACGAGGAGCATCTCAGAATCGTGCTAGAGATCTTGAGGCAGGAGAAGTTATATGCCAAACTCAGTAAGTGTGAGTTCTGTATGGACAAAGTGCCTTTCTTGGGATATATCATTTCAGGAGAAGGACTTTCAGTGGATCCAGAAAAAGTTGCGACGATAGAGACTTGGCCTACACCCACATCAGTTGCAGAGGTGAGAAGTTTTTTCGGACTTGCGGGATATTACCGAAGGTTTGTAGAAAATTTTTCGAGAATTGCAGAACCGATAACGAAGCTGACACGCAAGGACCAGGAGTTTATATGGACCGAAGACTGCCAGAAGGCTTTCGAAGAACTGAAGAAAAGATTGACAACAGCACCTGTCTTGACTCTTCCTTCAGGGTCAGGAGGTTTTGTTGTTTACAGTGATGCATCAGGCAGTGGACTAGGATGTGTTTTGATGCAACATGGCAAAGTCATTGCTTATGCATCGAGACAGTTGAACGTTCACGAGAAGAACTACCCAACACATGACCTAGAGTTAGCAGCAGTTATATTTGCATTAAAGATTTGGAGGCACTACCTTTACAGGGAGAAAGTAGACATCTTTACAGATCACAAAAGTCTGAAGTATGTGTATACTCAGAAGGAGCTTAACATGAGGCAGAGACGCTGGCTTGAATTGATGGTAGATTTTGACATCGATCTGCAGTATCATCCGGGAAAGGCAAATATTGTTGCAGATGCGCTCAGCAGGAAGCCTACGGCTTATTTCTTGACGATGCAGCCCGAGTTATTGAAGGATATACAGGAGCTTCAGATAGAAGTTGTCTTACCGGGACAGAATGGCTTGATGGCTAATCTTGAGATTCAGTCATCACTCGTGGAGAAGATTAAAGAGGCATTGCCCACCGATGCTAGATTTAGAAGACTGAAAGAGAGAACAGAAGCAGGCATGCAGACAGGACTTCGCATCCACGAAGACGGGACATTGAGGTTTGAAAATCGCCTGTATGTTCCAAATGGAGAATTTAGACAAGATTTAATGACGGAAGCACATAGCTCTATGTACTCTGTTCACCCAGGAGGAACCGAGATGTACCGAGACTTGAGACAGTATTACTGGTGGCACGGAATGAAAAGAGAGATTGCGAGATTTGTGGCCAAATGCTTAGTCTGCCAGCAAGTAAAGGCCGAACATCAGAGGACTGCAGGTATGTTACAGCCGCTTCCTATACTAGAATGGAAGTGGGAGCATATCACGATGGATTTTGTTACAGGATTTCCGAGGAGCCCCAGCGGAAAAGACGCAGTATGGGTTATAGTGGATCGACTCACTAAATCGGCACACTTCTTGCCATTTAGAGTTGGACAGTCCACAGAGGTACTAGCCGACATGTATATGCGACAAATAGTCAAATTACATGGAGTACCTGTTAGTATCGTATCGGATCGAGATTCGAGATTTATATCTCATTTCTGGAGAAGCATGCAAGAGAGCCTGGGCACCAGACTCAAATTCAGCACGGCATACCACCCACAGACAGATGGCCAATCGGAGCGCACTATTCAGATATTGGAGGACATGTTGCGACATGTTGAGAATAAAAATTTTCTGAGTTATTCCGAATTTTGGTATTTTCTGGAAATTAAAACGAAGGAGATTTTGATTTAAAGAAATTTAAGTGTTGCTAATTGGGGTAAAAATATTCTGGAAATAATAAATGATTGTGTAAAATGAAAAGCCGGGCATATGGTATTTTTCGGAGAATTATTTGGACTCCGGAGTAGCGTTTTAAGCCTTAAAGACTACTAGATCTTTTAAACCCAACCTCAGCTTATTGGATCGGGTCTCCCGAGCCAACCGACCCAAACCCGCAGGAAGCCCTAGGTCGTCGGGAGTACTGTAGCGGTATAAATGCTTCTCTTTGGCGTTCGTGCCAGACCAAAGCCCTAGCCGTAGCCGTCATCTCCACATCGATCTCCCTCTACTCGAGCAAACCCCCGCCCGCGTCAGCCTTCGACGCACGTACGATCAGTCGGCGCCGAACCCCCAGATCCTACGGCCTCGACGCTCCAGCCAGGCCATTGACCATCCCCAATCACTCCTCCGGCGGGTCAGCAGCCGCCGACCCCTGCCCCATCGAGCGTGGGCCCCTAGTCCCAGGCAGCAGTCGACATCTCCCCGTCGACTTCGGACTGTTGTGCAGAACCGCCTCCTAGCAAACCTCGCTGACCCCGAGGCCGACCCTCTCCAGCGACGCCCCGCTGTCCCGAGTCAGACCCTAGGTCTGGACACAGCAACCCAACACGCGAGGACACGACCAGGACGTCAAATTGGCTTTTGGACACGTGAATTTTAGAACTCACGGAGCCCGGTTCAGGTACCGATTTCTTTCACCTCGCAACTCCATTTTTAATTCGGTCAGTTGCTATACGTAGACTGTGTAACCCTCTCGGTGCCCGTATAAATCGCTCGGTGCATCACGTCCTGTGGTGATCGTACACTGCGATCCAAAAACAGGAAAAACAACACCCCGTTTCACCCCGGAACTGAGTACGCCCCGCCAATCGGGACGACTTGGTCGCACGCGGTCTTTACCGAACTGTGCGCGACGTTGATACGGTCGTGTGGGATTTCGCAGAAGTTGATTCGGAGGTGCGTGCACCCCAGAGTCAACGCGTATCCGCCGTCGACACCCCATATCCGACCTTTCTGGAATACGCTGTAACTTCGTGTATGCACGTCGGATCGAGACGAAACTTACGCCATCGGACTCGTAGCAATACGTTGGTCCTGTGACCCAAGTTTGGTCCAATTCTGAGAACGTTGACAAAATCGCGTATCGTGGGCCCTACAAGCTCCACTTGACGGGTGATTTTGTGATCGGCACATCGAAATCCAATTCTGGAAGTTCCGTTGGGTTCGTATCATCGTTCCTGACTTGTAGACACCGAGTTGGAGTAATTTGGAGACCTTTGACCCTGACACGCTTTTCGGTACAAAGTGGCCCATATATGGAACTCGCTTTGGCCGGAAATGACCTTTTTGCCCCTGTGTCCAAATTGGACGTAAGGATAGGCATTTTTAGCAGTTTGATACCTTCTGAGACTGTTGGTGATGTTTATTACAGCTATTGGAGTAGTACCTACCGGATCCACCGGTACCAGGACGACAGTTGATATTCAAACATCAGGCAAGTGTACCTTGCCAAACTCTGCAGTACTGTTATATATTTTCCTTGCTTCATTTATATTATTGTGCATGCTCAACCTATGACCGTTTGACATACTTAGCGTCCGATTATCATTCGGGTGCCAACATCGTACGCGGTGTTGGGTAATGTCATCTAGATATGGACATACGTGACACTTTATCTTCTCGTACTTGTCTTACCAAGTACGCTTTGACCCAGGACACTGGACACTATTCATGAGACAGGATCTTCCCGAGATATTCGTGGTGATTCTGTATAGGATACAGGACTTATAGAGATACTATAGTCTAGACACATTATGACTTGTCATTAGTTATGATCCCGCTGACATGGACATGAGACGTTATGGTCATGGTATGCGTGGTTACATTGGGTGGGGAGAGACACACAGACTACAGGCTGATTATATATATACACCCCTACTATTGTGAGGCCCAAGACTCTGAAGCCCGAGCTTGGCCCATTACTCATTATTACTGCTGCTACCGGCTCCCCTACACAGAGCTGGTAGTATGCTTCAGCCTGAGTTCTAGTGCTGCTCTCATCTTGCATATCACTTAGCTGGTTATTTTAGTATTCCCTTATTGTTCCATCTACTGCTAGAGAGACCCACATACTACAGGTTGACTATGTTATGCCGGCTACTCAGTCTTCCGCTGAGCTAGACCACCTCTTGACACCACTGCTACAGGCTCCCCTACATAGAGCTTGTAGATGTTCAACCTGAGTACTATTGATATTCTCTCTTGCATTTTATACAGATGTTACATACTTACCCTATTTATCTCATTATTTGCTGCACTGTTTATATTATGGCTTGTATTATTTTTTGTACCTTGCTATGTCCCCTGAGGACCTGGATATGGATTATGTCCCCAGGATTTGCAGACGAGATCTATCCCGAGGTATACGGGACCGCTGCAGGAGCTTATCTAGGAGCTGTACCGCCATCCGAGGACGAGGTGTTAGCTGAAGACTTCTCCTGAGCATCTATGTTCATGCTCAGCATTTATTTATTTATTTATTTTAGTCTTTTATATTCTGGCCTGTTGAACCATTGTACTAGATATTTATCGGGTTGTTTCCGAAGTACTTTGTTGAGACTAGCTGATGATTTACATTCCTTATTTATTCTGTGGATCATATTTTATATCTTGTGTGGATGAGATTAGTTGTGCCATGATTGTCGTAGACTTGATTTTTACAGCTTAAGTATGCCCTGATGGATCCATTAAATTGGGTTTGTCCATCGGTGCGTACTGCTGGCCATTGCCACGTATCTGGTCCCACGGTATTTTGGGGACTGGGGCGTGACATCGCGCGCCGTCCGACCACCCTGAGTGCGGCCTGGTCGTCCGTACGAGCAGCAACGACTGCGAACGCGCCTCCTCACGCTGGACCGCATCGCCACCCAAGCCGACCGCCTCCCCGTGTCGCCTGTGTTACGGGGTCTCCTCCTCCTCGCATAGCTGATTGCACTCGCCCCACCAAACCGCACGACCATCGACGATCATCGACAGCAAAACAAACAAAGAAGGCTCTGTTTGTGACAACATGAATTGAATTGAGCACCCCCGTTTGAAGGCCACTCCCTCTATCATCTCCTGATCAATCTTTGAACCAATTTTTCAGGTTTGTTCCCTAGCTAACCCTCTCCAAAACTTTGAAATTAGTTTAAACAATTATGAATTAAACCTCAGCTAAAATTAGTGAGAAAAAAAAACCTTATTTTAAAACTTTAAAATTTTCGATACGGAGTACATCCTGCCAAACGATGCAACTTCGTCGTGTGCGGATTGCACCGAAAGGCGCGTATCATAAACGCGGTCGTATGGGCTTTCACGAAACTTGATTCGGGCGCGTGTGCGCGCCAAAATTAACCCGTATCCGTAAAAAAATCTGTATCGGCCTCTTCTGAATTTGTATAATTACTTCGTGTGTGCTTGTCATTTAGCAACGAAGCTTACGCCATTGGATTCGCAGCATTATGCTGGTCCTGTGACCCAAGTTTGATTCAATTCTGAGAATGTTGACAAAACATCATTTTGCGGGCCCACAGTCCTACTTTATGGGCGATTTCGTGATTGGCTCATCAAAATCCAGTTTTGAATATTTTGTTGAGTTCGTATCATTGTTCTGGACTCGTAGACACTAAGTTTGCCTAATTTGGAGAATTTTATCTCTGGCACATTTTTCGGTCCGAAGTAGGTCACTTGTGGTCCCGCTTTAGCCAAAAACTGTCATTTTAGTCCCTGTATCCAAATTGGACTTATGGGTAGTCAATCATAGCTATTTCTTATATTTTGAAAATGTTGGTGATGTTTGTTTCAGCATCCGGACACGTTCGCGTGGATTCCACCTCTTTGGGGAGTAGTTGACGTATCGAGCTCGCCACTTGGACTTTGCCATACCATCATCCTGAATCTAGGCAAGTATATATTGCCATGATAACTGTTTATTTATATTTTGTATAGAATGTTGCATGTATGTTACTTATTTATTTAGTTATTTTCTATAAAACTGCGCGTCCAAGATAGACTTGGGTGCAACGGCTGATTGAGTCATCTTTATTGTCCGTCCCCTCACAGCCCTCAAAATCACCTTTAAACTGAATATTTTTCTCCTATATGAATCCCCCAAGCACCCCCTCAAGTTTTGTGGAGGTTGGAGTCCGTTTGGTGCTCCGAAGGGTCCGTGTCGCGAGAAAGGACCACGCCGTAATCACATACGGGTAAGTCTCCCAACCTATATTTTTTTTTCCTATTCTCCATGAACTAAAGATTGTGTAACTCATGATAATATTAGATGATGAGTAGCAATAACTCCATGCATGAGAAACTCGTATTTCTATGTAAAAACTATTCCAAGGAAATCAAACAATCATGATACGGACACGATGCACCAATGGTAGACAAGGTTCAATGAGTATTGTCATGATAAATATATATAAAATAATTCCAAAAAATTATATGTTATTAAATCAGAATATAAATATTATAACTATAAAATTAATCATATTTTATGCTGATAGAAAGATTGGATGCAAAGACTACTTGGCCAAGTTGCAAGGATAGTTAGATAGCGTAGTTGAGAGGGTTGCATGAATGATGTGATATAATTATTTTTTATATAATAATTATTAAATTATAGAATATTAAATAATATAATTTTATATTAAAATTATTTTATTACTCAAGTTGGTAATGTTGCATGTACAAACTAGCATCAATTTGCCAGAATACCTAGTCGACGCACAACATGACTTTGTGATATGATTCTTGGAGGGTTTGATCTTAATTCTTAAAACTGAATTTATATATGTTTTAATTCTGGAAATAAAGTATTTTAAATTTATATTTATGGTATTTTCATGTCAAACCTGAACCCTAAAAATAAAGGCCACTAGTCTATGTTTCGGGTGACTTTATGACATTATTTTGCTAGCAAATAGAGGTTATTTTGGAAAGAATAAATGAGTGAATATTTTTTGAGATTAAATCAGAATATAATATGATATAAAATATTTTTTCATAAATATAAACCATACTGATAGACTGGCAATGTCCCGAACTAGTTTCGGACAAAACTAGTCAACCTAAAGTAGTCATAATCTTGAAATATATTTATTTTTGTCAAATCTAGAAATTTATTTTTAAAATAAATATAAATTATATTTAAATCAAAATTATATGATTTATTATGATTTATGTTCATGTCCTTTAATTGGGGACTTAAACTTAAAATTTGGAAGTCAAAAATCAAGAAACTAGGTTCCGATACCCTGTAAAAGTAAGCAAAGTTGTTAGAAATAATAACGGACTTGGTTATGCATGGCATCGAATAAATTATATAAATAAGTTATAATTACGAGAATTCTTGATTAGACCCTTAAGCGTATTAATTGATTGATAGGTCAATTGAATTCTAAAGGAGTGGACGCGGGATCATCTTTACCACCACTGACTGCAGAACCAGACAAGTGTACCTTGCCAAGATATTTACAGTTCTAAATTATTTTTTTAATATTGATTATGCATTAGATATTATATTTGTGTGGCTTGTTGATGTACTTGTTGAGCCTAGGGCCGTTATACGATACTTTGTGTCCGAACAAGATTCGGGTACCGACATCCTCTACGGAGTCGAGTATCGTAGTTAAAGAGTCATTCTTTCGAACCCATGATTTGTGCATATGTTATTTGCACATCCGACCATAGGACACTTGACACGATATTTATGTGGCAGAGTCTTTCTCGACTTGTTCGTGGTTCTTGGACTCTGGATAGGACTACATGATGCATGCTATAGTGATACAAATAGTTATACATATTGACTATGACTTGTGCTGATAGTTATATGTCATGATCTTGCGTGTCTTTATTGAGATGTGAGGTTACATTAGGTGGGGAGAGTCTTCATCGTGCTTTGGGCATATTTTACTTATTACTATTTATGTGTATTAGGCTTTAGGTTCCCTATGCGGAATCTAAGGTATTATATTTATATATACAGCTTCCTCCTGGTTCTCCCACACGGAGCCTTGAGTGTACTATTAGATTACAAAAGTGTCCCTTGAGATCTTCAGTGAGTACCGGCCCGGGGTGCGATACCATACTCTCATTTGTATACCACATAGTTGGTTACAGTAGTTTACCCTGGATTATGGTTTTATTACACTGTTTACTTCTGGCTTGTTATTTTCTTGTAACTTGTTACGTCCCTCTGAGGACCTAGTCCCCTGTCAGTTTTTACAGCATAGATGATTATGGAGCCTTTGGAGTTGCTGATGTGTGTTGCTTGTCATGCGGGCATTGGTGCTAGGTACTTATATCATTTCTACCAGAGTTATGGTTATTTATTCATATTGTTTATTCATCTGCTAATGTAGCCTAGTTTTTATAGACTCATATTTTTTTCTCGAGTTTATTCGAGCTTATGTGTTACTGGGCGGCCGACTTTAGCACATTTAGTTCATTCTTGATATTTTATTCTTTATGTGGATTGTGACATAGATATTTTCAATATTCTTAGATAGTTACCCTTATTATACAGCTTATACATATTCGAGTCGGACCAAAGTCTGGTCGAATTCTTAGCTGGCATGTTACGTATTCCTAGTCCCACATATTTTGGGACTGGAACGTTACATATTTTTGTGGTGGCCCATGCAAGTCAGAGCATATCATTTCGATTACGTTATTGTGCCGAGCGAGCCTGCAGTTAGGATAAGTTTGTTAGGATCTCAATCCACAATTGCTATTGGAACTTTCTTTGAGTTCTAATTTCGTCCTTGAACCCCAAAATTATATTTATTCATACTTTCTTTGAACTCTTATTCATTGATTCTCGTCTTTCCCTATCTCGGAGAGATGAACACTTGTGTGCGTTAATTTTTTCAGAAGATTCTCGTTAAGACGAAGAAGACATATTTGGTAGAATATTTGTAAGAAGAGGGGTACTTGAGTAGGAAAGATTATGGTAGATAATTTCTAGATGTTAGAAATAGAATAGATTAAGGGCATTATTAGTAATAACCTAAACCAAGGTGGACTATATCAATTGTCTAGATTATAAGTGATGGGGTACTATTAGATAAATCTTTTAGATGAATGTGAGTAATTTTATGTGAGGATATAATATTATGTTTTGATAAGATAGTTTGATCTAAGGTTGGTAGGCTTCTCGACTAGCAAATTAGTTTGGAGGTTAATCAATTGATGAAGATGATAATTGTCAATTTTGGTGCTTCGAGGCGTAAACTTCTATGTGATTTTAAAAAAAAGGGGGTATTTTGTTTTAAATTAAGAAAAAAAAATAATGAAATAAGGAGCTAGAGATTTATTTAATTTAAAATTTTAAGACGATTATAATGTAATGGATTTAAATTTTTAAATTAAAATATTTTGGATGGATTTAAATATTTTGGAGTTTAAATTTCAAGGATAAATATTAATTTAAATAAAGAGTTAAGAATTTGACATGACAACATTAACGATTTTGTTAAACTATAAGTTTTGAAGATTAAAATATGATTGGATTTGTGTTTAAATTTAAAAGAGATTATGTGATGAATTTAAATATAGATTTTAAGAATCTTAAAGCATTTAAATTTTGTGGGGTTTAAGTTTGAAGATTTTGATAAGATTTGACATAGAATCTAAATTTGAGAATTTTAGGATATGAAGAGGCGGCGCAATGGTGAATCTCAATTTCAAGATTTCGTAATTATTTTATTGTTTGAGTATTATGTAAAAAATAATAATATAAAGAAAAAGATCGAGAGAATAGTTTCAAATTCAAATTTTGTGGATGAGATTTTGAATTAAAATTTATTCAGGAGAATATGCAATGGTTGGATTTAAATTAGAGGATTGGATTTAAACTTGAATTATTGAGATTGAGTTATTAAATAAAATTTTGAGGAATTGGATTTAAATTAAAAGTTTTAATTGATAGAATTTAAACTTTTAAAAATTTGAGAAGAGTTTGATAAAATAGATTTATATTTTCTTGAAAAAACTTTAGAGGTTAAATAATATTTGGTGAATTTGAGTAAGTTTTGCGATAATTATTGAATTGAAGGTAAGTAAAAATTTATGGTGCATAAATTATGGTTGATTATATAAAAAAAAAAATAGAGAGGAGTAAAATTTGATGGAACAATTTTTGGAATTCAAAATTTAAGATGCGATTATTTTAAACTTTGTGATTGGATTTAAATTTTAAGAATAGATGGAACTAAATTAAGTTTTGAGATTTTATGAGATAAAGATATAAATTATTAAAGATTATAAATTTTGGGGATTTGATTTGATCTTAGAAGGTTGGGTACAATTAGACATGCCATATATGAATTATTTTGTTGGATAGCTTTATGATTGCTAGGTTTAATGATGTTATAGAGGATAAAATTGATTAAGTTACCGGTATTATCGTTTTGAGAAAATAAAATTTATTCAAAATTTTGAGAAATTGAGAAAAAAACTATTTGAGAATTAAATTTTAAAATGGTGAAATGCGACAAACTTTGAGGATAAAATTTAAAGGTTTATATGGTAAGATTTAAATTTAAATTCCGGAAAAGCCATGATATACTGAATTTAATTTCTCTATAAATTTGAATGACTTAAATCTAGCAGTGTTTAAATTTTAGAATTTAAATTTTGAGAATAGAATTTTGGAGATTGAATTTAAAATTTTGAGTATTGGGTTATTAAATTTAAGTTTTAAGAAAATTAAGGAGATTAACATCATAGATAGTGGACTACAAGATATTGATTCAAATTATATTTTAAAGGTTTGAATTAAATTCAAGTTTAAGAATTTGAGGACTTGAGATCTTATGAATTTAATTTTGAGGATTTAAAGAAATTTGAATGAGTAGAATAATAATAATTTTTAAAGGTGAGAATTGAGTTTAATTTAAATTTGAAGTTTTTTTTTTTTAGAGATACGATTGATGGAGTAGATTTTAAATTCATATTTATGAGATTTTAAATTTTTAAATTTATTCATGAGATATGCATTAATAGGATTTAAATTTAGAAATTATTTTTAACTTTTAAATTTTTAGGATTGACTTATTAATTGATGTTTGAGGATGACCATTAATTTAAATACCGAAAATTCGTATATACGTAATGGCAGTGAGGACATGACAAATTATGGCTATAAGGACAAATCGAATATTAGAAAAATTTAAAAAATGACTAAAATATGAGATACAAATTTTCAAGGATAAAATTAAATTTTTTTTATTTCAATATTGGATTTGATTTTTTTTAAGTTTGGATATGGAATTAAATTTGAAGGATTGAATTATTAAATTTTTGAAGATGTTATAAATGATATTTAAATTTTGAGGAAATCATGTTTGATTGTAATTGAGAGTTACGACTTGAGAATATGATTTTATTTTAAAAAAAAATTATTGGATTTTAAAATTTTGAAGATAAATTCGAATTTCAAAGATTTACTTTAAAATTTTAGGCTGTGAGAATGAAGTAAATTTTGAGAACTTTGTTAAATAACAAAAGCGATTTGACTTCATGACTATATTGCTTAAATTTTGATGGATAATATATATATATATATATATATATATATATATATATATATATATATATATATATATATATATATATATATATTATTGAAGATCTTAAATTTTGAGGACGAAATTCTTTTAAGGTGGGTAGATTGTAAGCCCCCTCATTTTTGAATAGGGTTATTTTGGTATTTTTTATTTTATTTTATTTTAATTATTTTATTTTATTTAATAGATTGGAGTAGTAATTTCTAAAACCTTGTTTTAGATATGACCCTTTGCCATGACTTTGATATTTTGAGCAATGAACGGCCTTTATCCTTCAAAAAATAATTATAATAATAATTTAAATTGAGTCTAATATAGTTGAAACATGGATGTTGTATTTATTTGATCTCCTCCATGTCCAAAAATATTGACGAACGTCTAGAATTACGGTTACCGTAAAATTGCCTCCTTTTGACTACACTTGACCCAAACCCAATCCAAACACATGAAGGCATATAGTGCACCTAAAAATTCCCATGTAAAAATATTATATATATATATATATAAATAATATTTAAATTAATTTATTTCTATTTATAGGAGTTCTATCTATAGAAAGTTGTATATGTGGCATCCTAGTTGACAAATAACTACCTAACCAACCCAACAACCAAATCTTATCCAATCCTAACCATAACAACCAATCCCACCCTCTCATTTTCGGCCAAGAGCATCCCCACTTGGTCGAACCTCATTAGCATTAGGATAACCCCCTCCTATATTTAAATCTATTTAAAAAGCACACACATATATATATATATATATATATATATATATATATATATATATATATATACCAACTTATCACCAAACTCTAACCCTAACATCTACTTCCCTCTTTTTGGCCGCCTCTATATCCTCTCTCCTCTCTTCCATGACCCCTTCAGCCTATCCCTCTCCTTCTCCACTTTCTTTCCACTACTTTCCAACCTCCACTTCATCCCCCACAAGCTGACAAGTCCTAGAGCAAGAGATTAGCCATCCCTAGAGGCCGACTACTTGCTGCTGGTTGCAGCTATTGTCCACCCTCTCAAAGCCCTCAAAATTACCTCTAAACTGAATATTTGTCTCTTATATGAATCCCCCAAGTGCCCTCTCAAGTTTCGTGGAGGTTGGAGTCCGTTTGGTGCTTCGAAGGGTCCGTGTCGCGAGAAAGGACCACGCGTAATCACATACGGGTAAATCTCCCAACTTAGATTTTTTTTTCCCTATTCTCCATGAACCAAAGATTGTGCAACTCATGATAATATTAGATGATTATTAGTAATAACTCCATGCATGAGAAACTCATATTTCTATGTAGAAACTATTCCAAAAAAATCGAACAATCATGACACGGACACGACGCACCAATGGTAGACAAGGTTCAATGAGTATTGTCATGATAAATATATATAAAATAATTACAAAAAATTATATATTATTAATTCAGAATATAAATATTATAATTATATAATTAATCATATTTTATGCTGACAAAAAGATTGGATGCAAAGACTACTTGGCCAAGTTGCAAGGATAGCTAGATAGCGTAGTTGAGAGGGTTGCATGAATAATGTAATATAATTATTTTTATATATAATAATTATTAAATTATATAATATTAACTAATATAATTTTATATTAAAAATACTTTATTACTCAAGTTGGTAATGTTGCATGTACAAACTAGCATCAAATTGCCAGAATACCTAGTCGACGCACAACATGACTTTGTGATACGATTCTTGGAGGGTTTGATCTTAATTCCTAAAACTGAATTTATATATATTTTAATTCTAAAAATAAATTATTTTAAATTTATATTTATGGTATTTGCATGTCACACCTGAACCCTAAAAATAAAGGCCACTAGCCTATGTTTCGGGTGACTTTATGACATTGTTTTGCTAGTAAATAGAGGTTATTTTGGAAGGAATAAATGAGTGAATATTTTTTAAGATTAAATCAGAATATAATATGATATAAAATATTTTTTTCATAAATATAAACCATACTAATAGACTGGCAATGTCCCGAACTAGTTTCGAATAAAACTAGTCAAGCTAAAGTAGTCATAATCTTGAAATATATTTATTTTTGTCAAATCTGGAAATTTATTGTTAAAATAAATATAAATTATATTTAAATCAAGATTATATGATTTATTATGATTTATGTTCATGTTCTTTAATTGGGGACTTAAACTTAAATTTTGGAAGTCAAAAATCAAGAAACTAGGTTCCGATACCCTGTAAAAGTAAGCAAAGTTGTTAGAAATAATAATGGACATGGTTATGCATGGCATCGAATAAATTATATAAATAAGTTATAATTATGAGAATTCTTGATTAGACCCTTAAGCATATTAATTGATTGATAGGTCAATTAAATTCTGAAGGAGTGGACGCGGGATCATCTTTACCACCACTGACTGCAGAACCAGGAAAGTGTACCTTGCCAAGATGTTTACAGTTCTAAATTATTTATTTAATATTAATTATGCATTAGATATTATATTTGTGTGGCTTGTTGATGTACTTGTAGATCCTAGGGCCGTTATACGATACTTTATGTCCGAACAAGATTCGGGTACCGACATCATCTACGGAGTCGAGTATCGTAGTTAGAGAGTCATTCTTTCGAACCCATGATTTGTGCATATGCTATTTGCACATCCGACCGTAGGACACTTGACACGATATTCATGTGGCAGAGTCTTTCTCGACTTGTTCGTGGTTCTTGGACTCTGGATAGGACTACAAGATGCATGCTATAGTGATACGGATAGTTATACATATTGACTATGACTTGTGCTGATAGTTAGAGGTCATGATCTTGCGTGTCTTGATTGAGACGTGATGTTACATTGGGTGGGAAGAGTCTTCATCGTGCTCTGGGTATATTTTACATATTACTATTTATGTGTATTAGGAATTAGGTTCCCTATGCAGAATCTAAGGTATTATATTTATATATACAACTTCCTCCTAGTTCCCCCACACGGAGCCTTGAGTATACTATTAGATTATGAAAGTGTCCCTTGAGATCTTTCGCGAGTACCAGCCCGGGGTACAATACCATACTCTCATTTGCATATCACATAGTTGGTTAAAGTAGTTTACCCTGGATTAGGTTTTATTACACTGTTTACTTCTTGCTTGTTGTTTTCTTGTACCTTGTTACGTCCCTCTGAGGACCTGGTCCCCTGCCAGTTTTTGCCGCATAGACGATTATGGAGCCTTTAGAGTTGCTGGTGTGTGTTGCTTGTCATGCGGGCATTGGTGCCAGGTACTTATATCATTTCTACCAGAGTTATGGTTATTTATTCATATTGTTTATTCATCTGCTGATGTAGCCTAGTTTTTATAGACTCGTATTTCTTTTTCGAGTCTATTCGAGCTTATGTGTTACTGGATGGCCGACTTTAGCACATGTAGTTCATTCTTAATATTTTGTTCTTTATGTGGACTGTGACATAGATATTTTCAGTATTCATAGATAGTTACCCTTATTATACAACTTATACGTATTCGAGTCGGACCAAGTCTAGTCGAATGCGTAGTTGGCATGTTACATATTCCTAGTCCCACGTATTTTGAGACTGGGGCATTACAATAGTAGCGTGACCAAATTTTTTGCTACCAACTTAATTCTTATAAGTTAGGTAGTGCCTTGAACTAGGTGTATCTTTGCTCTTAGAATATGACGTCAAACTAGATCTCATTGGTGACTTTGTCCCTCATCTTTCGAGAACCAAGTAGGACCTTACATACTTAAAATCTTTTACCGTTTTGCATTCCCTATCTTTAGACCATGCCCTATTTTAATAAAAAAAAAACTAGATACAAATGAGTCGTATTCAACTTTCTTCCGAAATAAATTCTCTTACTCTTTTCCACCATGCTTATTTTTAAATTTCGAGGATAAAATTTTTATAAGTTGGGTAGATTGTAAGCCCCCTCAAATTTTAATTTTTAAAAATTTTAAAAATTTTATTTTATTTATAGGAATTTTTGGCTATTTTAAAAAAAATATAATACTTTAATTTATTTAACTTTTATAAATATTTGATTATATTTACTAATTAAAATTATTTGACAAAATATATTTTTGGTGTAAAAAAAATTACTGTTATAAAGTGTTATGATTTTTTCTAGAATTTATTTGATGAACAAATCTCTTTTCGAATTTCATCATGTATATATTTATATATATCTAACTATATAAATAGTTATATATAAATATCTATATATAAGGAAAAGAAAAGAAAGGAAAGAAGAATACAAACCCAAAACCTAAACTAAACCCTATATTACCCGACCCCCCACACAGACCCGCCCCCGCAGCCCAGAACCCCATCTGAAACCCTAAGCTAAATAACAACGCCACCACCGCCAGAGACACCGGCCCCACATACGCCTACGGGTAGCGCCATGAGGCCTTCGTCACAGCAGCGACCGATCGCACACTAGCGTCACGCCCGAGCGGCATCGTACCATGCCTGCGCCTGCGCTACTGATGTTGATGAAACCATCATCTGCAAACCACCAGACCCGTGTAGTTCATATCGACCACCTCCCCTGCCCACAACGTCGTGCCACACGATCGCACGGCCAGGAGATTCGCCCCACGAACAACAGAGGCTACTCGCGAGCCGTCCGACCACCCTGAGTGCGACCTTGTCGTCCGCGTGAGCAACAACGACTGTGAATGTGCCTCCTCACGCTGGGCCACGTCGCCACCCAAGCTGACTGCCTCCCCGTGCCGCCTGTGTTATGGGGTCTTCCTCCTCCTCGCGTCGCTGGCTCTACTCGCCCCGCCAAACCGTACGACCATCGACGATCGTCAACAATAAAACAAACAAAGAAGGCTCTGTTTGTGACAACATGAATTAAATTGAGCACCCCCGTTTGAAGGCCACTCCCTGCATCATCTCTCGATCAATCTTTGAACCGATTTTTCAGGTTTGTTCCCTAGCTAACCCTCTCCAAAACTCTAAAATTAGTTTAAATAATTATGAATTAAACTCAGCTAAAATCAGTAAAAAAATCAAGAAAAAACCTTATTTCAAAACTTTAAATTTTTTGATACGGAGTATATCCCGCCAAACGAGGCAACTTTATCACGTGACGATTGCACCGAAAGGCACGTATCGTAAACAAGGTCGTATGGGCTTTTGCGGACCTTGATTCGGACGCGTGTGCGCGCCGGAATCAACCCGTATCCGTCGAAAAATCTTGTATCGACCTCTTCCGAATTTGTGCAATTACTTCTTGTGTGCTTGTCGTTTCACAACGAAACTTGCGTCATCGGATTCACAATATTATTTGGTCCTAAGAACGTTGACGAAACACTATTTTACGGGCTCCCCGGTCCCACTTGACGGACAATTTCGTGATTGGCTTATCGAAATCCAGTTTTGGATATTCTGTTGATTTTGTATCATTGTTCTGGACTCGTAGATACTAAGTTAGCCGAATTTGGAGAACTTTATCTCTGACATATTTTTTGGTCCGAAGTGGGTCACTTGTGGACCCCGCTTTAGCCCGAAACTATTATTTTAGCCTATGTACCCAAATTGGACTTATGGATAGTCAATCCTGGCTATTTCTTATATTCTGGAAATATTGGTAATGTTTGTTTCAGCATCCGAAGACGTTCGCAAAGATTCTACCTCTTTGGGGAGCAGTTGAGGTATCGAGCTCGCCACCTGGACTTTGCCATACCATCATCCTGAATCTAGGCAAGTATACCTTGCCATGATAACTGTTTATTTATATTTTGTACATAATATTGCATGTATGTTACTTATTTATTTAGTTATTTTCTATAAAATTGTGCATCCAATATAGACTTTGGTGCAACGGCGGATTGCGTTATCTTTATTTTATTCATTATGTATATTGACCTAGAGTTATGTGACCATCCTATAATTGTGAGGTATTCTCATATCTCCTAGACCTTGATACGTACTTTGTACATACACGGATGTGTGATATGCGTGAGAGGGCATGAACCATCATATTCGAGTCGCTCCCGATACATGATGGACGCATGTCGGCCTAGTAATATTTAGTGTCTAGGTGCATTCATTGGACTTAATTACGAGGAAATGGACGTGTCGTGTCATGGATACGATTTCGGACAGTCGTTTGGGTGGGGAGGATATACACGAGGCGCATGGGCTACTTTACACTTTTTATTTTGTAACCCGTACGATCCGTTAAAGATGCACGGTGAGACGACCCCTATATTATTTACATGCGGCCTCTGACGATCGAAAGACGTTATGCTTTGTAGGCCACTGATTCTCCAAGAGAATTACGCCAATCCTATTTTTAGCCAGACTGCCCATTCGTGCAAAGGTTATCCTCTATTGCATTCACGTAGCTTGGTTAGTTATCCAGTACATATATTTATATTCAGTTTATGATTGGCATGCTTCTATGTATCTTGTTACGTCCCTCTGAAGACCTGATCCCTTGTCAGTTTTACAGCATAGACCATTGTGGAGCCTATCTGGAGTTGCTGATGGGTTTTTCTTTATTATGCGGACAATGATATTGAGTACTTATATTATTTATACCAGAGTTATGGTTATTTATTCTTATTGTTGATTCATCTGCTGATGTAGCTTAATTTTTTTATAGACTCATATTTTTTCTCAGGTCTATTCGAGCTTGTGTGTTACTGGGCGGCCGACTTTAGCACATGTAGCTCATTCTTGATATTATGTGTTCTTGTGGATTAAATATAGTTCTATTTCTTAGTGATATTTAGAGTAATACAACGTACGTATGTGTTATGGTTTCCATATATTAGAGTTACCATATACATACGGCTGGCATATTTACGTATTCCTAGTCCTACGTATTTGGGGACTGGTGCATGATAGACATTCAAGCATCCTTGCAGATGGATGAGTTGAACCCAATTCTTGCAGCCAGAGAGAAAGTGTTGGTAGAGGAGGTTGGGCGAATGCATATGGTGGAGGAGATACCAGTGGATCAACGAGCTAAATGCTTTTGGATCCAAGAGGGAGACATGTGTAAGAAGTTCTTTTATGATGTTGTTTGAGCGCGTCAGCATCACAACAATATTAGTAAACTCATTGATGCAAATGGGGTGGAACTTTCAGAGAACTCAGATATCCAAGCAGAAACGGTCAGGTACTATACTACCTTATACAATCAAGATGATTATATGACTAACTTTTTGCCTCTTGTTTATAAGAAACTAGTTACGGAGATAGGAAACCAAGTACTTCTCGCCCCAGTCAGGATGGAAGAGGTGGAGGAGATTGTGAAAGATGCCAACCCCGACAAGGCTCCGGGGCCTGACGGGTTCAGCAATAAATTCTTTAAGCTTCACTGGGATGTGCTAAAAGGCCCAATTTTGGAGATAATCAATGATTTCTTCTGGCATGACAGATTATTGAGGGAAATAAATCATACTTTTCTCACTCTTATGCCAAAGAAGGTCGGAGCCACGGAGCTGACAGATTTTAGACCAATTGTGTGTTATAATTATCTGTATAAGATAATTACTCACCTTATGTGTAGACGCATGGAGCAGGTTATGCAGAAGTTGGTATCCAAAAATTAAGTTGCTTTTATAAAAGGGAGGGCTATTGTTGAGAATAGTCTCCTTGGGCATGAGATGGTACGGGAATTCAACAAGCTGGGAGGGCAGAAAGCTTGCATCAAACTTGATCTTAGGAAGGCCTATTATATAGTGAATCACGACTTCTTGTGTCATATTATGATTGGCATAGGTTTTGATTAGCAGTGGGTGGCACAGGTCTAAGAATGCATTTCGACGGTGTCTTTTTCTGTGTTGATCAAGGGCCAACCCTATGGGTTCTTCAGGAGTAACAGAGGACTGCGCCAAGGCGATCCACTATCTCCGTATCTTTTCATGTTGGTGATGGAGTATTTTTCGTACTTGATGAACCTTGTTGTGTGTCGGTGCCACATTATTCCTTTATTCCGTTAGGTACACCCGCATATTACTCATCTTATTTATGCTGATGATCTGTTGGTGTCCTTGGTTCTGACATTCTCAGGTCTCACACGGTGTCTACGCTAATGGAGGAATTTGGCACCTTGTCAGGACTCCGTCTGAATAGAGATAAAAGCAAGGTCTACTTCAATCAGGGGTGTCCGGGCAAAGAGGAGTGAGCAACGACACTTGGTACTGCTCTAGGTGATCTTCTAGTTAAGTATCTAGGTGATTTAGTCAATTATGCTCGGCAGGCTGATTGTCAGAGTATTGTGGAGTTCACTCAGAGAAAACTGGAGGGATGGCAGGCTCAGTCACTGTCATTTAGAGGATAGATCGAATTAGTCCGTTCTGCCATTATGGTAGTTACGAGATTTTGGCTACAGTCGATCATGCTACCACTGGTGACAATAGATAAAATAGAGAAGCTCTGTGCAAATTTTATATAGAGAGGAGGGATTCATGCAATTGCTTGGGGTACACTGTGTCGACCTGTAAACCCCCTGACCCAAATCTAGGATTATGATTTATTTAGGGTTATTTTGAATTAGTTAATAGAGTTATTGTTTGCCTCATTTAATTTAATTTACTTGGTGCACCATGTCGTTGCTTCGATATTTGGAGCACTACTTTAGCTTTTGCCTTCAAATAATTTTTATACCCTTGACCTAGATGTGCCAATCTTCTATTTTAACCTTTGTGTCACTCATAAATACCCTCTCTTGTGCTTCATTTTAATCGCACAACATTCGTCAAATAATATCTAATTTTAAATCTAAACTTTGTACCTATGTCTGTTCCAATCAAAATTGGAGACACAACTTCGATCCGAACCTTGCAACCAATTATATAACCATGACCTATACTAAGTCTACTTCATCCATGACACTTGTGTCACACCCAAATGAATCCCCACATGCTTCCAATACCTCAACAAACAATATGACATATTTTTTAGTCATGTTGAACAACTAACACAAACCTAGCCCTAAACTAGTCCAAACTCCCAACCCAAACCCGCACTCACACACTTATGGCGCATACAAAATATCTCACACCAGTTCTCCTCTCTACAACACACCAAAAATCAATTTTGGCACACTAAATCCCATTTTCCACCCCCATTTGAATTTAGCAATGAATATTTTTGGCTAGACAAAACCCATTTTTAATAATTGGAGTTCTCGGTTTTGATGGATAGATTTGCTTAGATCTACTTTTCTAGCTTAGAGTTTCATGGGTTCTTTGAGTTTTTGGTGGTTTTGATTTACTAAAATATAATATTTTTGAAAAATAGTTTTTTGGGAGGATGGAGCACTTTATTTTGAACGTTTTGGCTTTTGGTTCACTCAATTCAGAGTTAAAATATAGTTTTTATGAAGAAAACGAGTTTTTAGTTTTTGAGAGTTTTTGCCATGGTCGAACCTGATGTTGGAGAAGACGAAGTCTTCATACGGCCAGGGAGCTATGCGACTGAGAAGTTCTATGCTGCCCGAGAGGGTTATGCGGCTGAACTCTTGTCGCATACTGACAGCATGCGTCCATCTTGTTGGACGCGTGACTATTGATCTACCCAAGTGTCCTTGAACACTTTTGTGCATTCACTCGTTGAACGAATAAAAAAATTGCTAAGTTCAAAGGATACTTCATGCAACATCGAACTTATGCGGCAAACAGAGCATGCGACCACCTTTCCTTGGATGCATGACTCTGAACTTTGGCGCATCTTTGGCGTATCCTTGGCACGTCTTTCTATAATTTTGTCATTTTTCCCTGACAGACTTTACGTCACATCATAGTTTATGTCATATCACACTTTATGTCATATTATACTTTATGTCACATCATTGATATTTTATTTATTTTCCGTCGCTTCATCACTTATCCCGAGGAGTAAACTTCGACTTACTCTATGCGACAGTTGATCCTATGTGGCGACTGACTCTATGCGGCAACTGATCTTATGCAACAGCTGATTCCCATGCGTTCTTGATCCTTCTGCGGGCATGCGGCCCCTTGCACACGTTTCATTGAACTAATTTTGATTGAATGTTCCCTTGGACTTTATGAGTTGTATGTGTGACTTTGATGACCACAAAAGTATTAGAACCATCTATACGTCATGACCCGACCACTTGTATCCGTGCTGATACAATTACTACGTGCTATGTGTTCCTATGTGCTAAGTGTTCATATGTAATTATTTTATATATTTATACTGCAGTGTACCTATGTGCTACATGACATGTGATATGACTCAATCTACAACATGGACATAAGAATTAGTCAATAACCAATCATGGCTAGGATCTGTTGATTGTTGCATCACGCTGGGGTGAATCCAAATTGAACTATCAAGTGACAAAGTAGATTCGTATCTAATGTGGTCGTACTATGGTACGTCATATAAGGGGAATACCATATGACCACGCCATGAGATTCCAGTTAACATTAGGGTTAACTAGGCAACTAAACTTGTAGAGCATTGGAAGAGAATAAAATCTCGAGATCTTGCCTAACTAGCCACCTCCAGTCATCTGAATTAGGATGTGAAGGCTAGTCCCCATGGATATTATTTAAATCTTCATTAGTGGATGGCAATATCCGACTATTATATGATACTATGTGTTCTATGCGATCTTAGCACGGTGGCCTTATGAGGAACTGGTGCATACTACTATGTGCTATATATATATATATATATATATATATATATATATATATATATATATATATATATATATATATATATATATATATATATATATATATATATGGATATATTTATATATATGTAGATATATGTATACTAGTATAGATAAGTATATATATAGGTTAGATAGTGAGATAAGAGAGAATGGTGAGGTAAAGTATTGGATTTTAATACCTTGAGGTATTGAAGGTAAGTTGAGGTATCGGAGATGAGGTATTGAGGTATTGCCTATATACTAGGTTATATATATATATATATATATATATATATATATATATATATATATATATATATATATATATATATATATATATATATATATATATATTGATGTTTACATATAGTAGTATATATAAGTATATATATAGATAGTTAGCTAGTTAGTTAGAGTTAGAGAGGGGTAAGGCTAGAGATATCTCAATACCTTGAGATACTCAAGGTATTGGGTATCGGGACGAGGTATTGGATTTTTGCCCGTGTATGGGATAAGTGATGCTTATATATATATATATATATATATATATATATATATATATATATATATATATATATATATATATATATATATATATATATATACATACATGTTAGGATATGTATTAGTGGGTTTAGATGAGGTATATAGCGTAGGTTGAGATATCGGATACCGAGGGTATCCCGGTATCTCAAAGAGGCGAGTTTGTGGGTTTACTAGCTTAATGAGCTAGTTTTGACCTAGAATTTTAGGGGCACCCTAGTTTGACCTAGAGTTGACCGTAGTTGACCCGGTTGACCACCAAAGTCAATATTTGACCTAGAATTGACTTTTTGGTCTCCGAGTTGACTTTTGACCTAGAATGGACCGGTTTGACATGTTTGACCTAGAAAAGGCATAGAAGCTTGTTTTTAGTTTACTTAAATGTGTTTATCTCTCTAGAGCACCAAGTAACCTTGGATTTCCATATTAGGTCTTCGCAACGCCAGTTCGGACCTCGATCCTCGCCAGTTGCCTAGGACGTCAGGCGAGTACATTCTCTGATAGTTTTTGTCACGCCCCAGTCCCAAAGTATCGAGGGACTAGACACGTGGCAATGGCCAGCAGCACACACCGATGGACAAACCTAATTTAATGGATCTATCGGGGCATACTTAAGCTGTAATACAACAATAAGGGTCTACTAATCTCATCCACAGAATGAATACATCAAGATCAACAAAAGGAAATATAAACATCATCAAGTCACAAGTAAATAAATCAGGGAACAACCCGATAATAAGTCTGTTATAATTGTTCATTAAACAAGAATGTAAATAGCAACACAAACTGAGTATAGAAGAAACATATACTCAGAAAAAATCCTCTGCAATCACCTCGTCCTCGGTTCCTGGTTCTGCTCCAACGTATGCACATGTTCCTGCTTCTGCTTCTGCTAATGCTCCGGTCCCGTATACCTCGGGATAGATCTCGTCTGCTAATCCTGGGGACATAATCCTGATCTAGGTCCTCAGGGGACATAGCAAGGTACAAAATAACTCATGCCAAAATAAATGCAGTGCAGCAATAAATAAAATAATAGGGTAAATACATAACCAGCTAAGTGATATGCAAGTGAGAGTTTTAGTCATACTCGGGCCGAGACTACTATAGGATCTGTGTCGGAGAAACCCATAGTAGTATTCTCTCGAAGGGCCAGTACGGTACCAAAGCTCTGTGTCAGATTCTAAGGCACTTCCAGTAAAGTAATATATATATATATATATATATATATATATATATATATAATCAGCCTTTTGTATGGTAAATCTCTCCCCACCCAATGTAATCACACGTCTCATGTCCATGACACGCAAGATCATAACTAATGCAACAAGTCATAATAAGATCTAAGAATGTATAAAGTAGATGTCATAAACCTGTATCCTATACAGAATCACCATGAATATCTCAGGAAGATTCTGTCTTATGAATAGTGTCAGGTGTCCTGAGGTATGACGTACTTGATAATGCAAGCACGAGAATGTAAAGGGTCTCGATATCCATCTCTATGTGATGTTACACAACTCCACGTACGGTGTTGGCACCCGAATATTAATCGAACGCTAACTAAAGTCACACGGTCCTAGGTTAAGCATGTATAACAATTAATAAGTTAAAATAATATGTAATAAGGACTGCAAGGTTGGCAAGGTACACTTGTCTGGGGTTATGACTCCAACTGTAGCTCTGGTATCAGTAGAAATTGCAGGTACAGCTCCGATTGCTGAAATAGACATCACCATCAGGTTCAGAACATATCAAATAGCTAGAAATGCCTGTCCTTGAGTCCAATTTGGACACAGGGGCAAGAATGACAGTTTCTGGTCAAAGCGGGGTCCACATGTGGGCCGCTTCGCACCGAAAAATGTGTCAGAAATAATGGTCTCCAAATTCATCAAAATTAGTGTTAAAAGGTCTAGAATGATGATACGAACCCAACGGAACTTCCAGAACTGGATTCCGGTGAGCCGATCACAAAATCGCCCGTCAAGTGGAGCCGCGGGGCCCACGATACGCGATTTTGTCAACTTTCTCAGAATCGAACCAAACTTGGGTCACAAGACCAGCGTATTGCTACGAGTCCGATGGCGCAAGTTTTATTTCGATCCAACGTGTGTACACAAAGTTACAATGTATTTCAGAATAGGCCGATATGGGGCGTTGTCGGCGGATATGAGTTGATTCCGGTGTGCACGCACATCCAAATCAACTTTCGCAAAATCCCACATGTCCGTATCCACGGCGCACACCTTTCTGTGAAGACCGCAAGCGACTAAGTCGTCCCGTTTGGCGGGGCACACTCAGTTCCGGGAAAAAATAGGGCAATATTTTTCTGTTTTTGGATCGCAGTTCGCGATCACCACATGACGCGACACACCGAGCGGGTTGCACGGACATCGAGAGGGTCACGCAGGGTCCGTGTCACAACAGACAAAACAAAAAATGGGGCAGCGAGGAAAGAGAAAAGGTTACCTGAACAGGGCTACGCAGAACTGGGATTTCTCGTGTCCGCGAGGCGACACGACACGGCGACGGAGCTAAGGCACAGACACTGCTAGGGTTTCGTCGAGGCTCGACGCTGGTCCGCTGGTCCGCTGGAGGCGGCCGGAGCTGGTGGCTGCTAGGGCACGGCTGCGCCAGAGGAGGAACAGCTCGGGCTGAGCTCGGGGTTCTGCGGGTCGTCGGCGACGGGGTTTCTCGGGGAGAGCAGCGGCTGGAGGCGTCGGGCACGGTTGGGGTTCAGGCGGAGGCTGCGGTGGATGGGGGCGCTGGTGTCGTCGACGGAGGACACGGCGGAGGTCGTCGGTGGTGGTTGGGGGTTACTCGGGGAGAGGGGCTCGACGAGGACGACGGATCTGGAGGAGGAGCAGCGGGTGGCTGCGGTGGCCGGTGGAGCTCGGGGTACCGGAGGAAAAGTCGCCGGAGACGATGGGGCTGGGCTCAGTCGGTGGTGGTTCTCGGTGGGGTTGGCGAAGGCTGAGGGGTTATATAGGAGAGGCTCCGGCGGTTACAGGGGGGGAAGACGACGGGCGGCGGTTGGACTTCGAAGGGGCGGCGGTTGCGGGAGCGGGGCAGACGGCGGTTACGGGAAGCCGGAGCGGCGCCGGCAGCCGGCGGAGAACGAAGGGTCGGGGAAGTTTTGATAAGGGATTCGGGTAGGCGGGTTTCGGGTCGGCGGGTCAGCGGGTTAGACCCGGATCCGACCCACTAGGGTTGGGCTCGGTTCAGCTAGACCGGGTCCGGTTCGATTCGGGTCGGTTCAAATGAAAAAATCGGGGTTTATTTCTAGGGTTTAATAAAACTTAGTTTTTAGGTCTTTAAAAATATTTTCAGGGTCCAATAAATTCTCAAAAAATTACCCTATGTCTAATTCTTTATTTTACACCTAAAATATTATTTTTATAATATTTTAATATTGATTAACATCATTTAAAAATTATTTAATTTTAAAATACCTTAGTTTTAATTAATTAAAAATCCCAGAAAATTTCAAAAAAATTATGAAAATTTGATTTTTAAAATTTCTGAAAAAATTAGGGGATTTACAGTTTTTTTATCTGATAATTATTATGATTCAGTTTCTAGTATAGTATTATCTGATTTTCTGGCACGACAGTGACTAGTATTTCTGGATTCATTTACTTGCGACACGTATATTTCATGTCTGGCCTCTATTTCTGGAATCACCTACTGGCATCACATTATGACTCACTACAGGCATCACTCATATTTCTGGCTGGACTCGTATTTATTTTACGTGTCGGGTCTTGGATTCACTTGTACTAGTCGGGGCAGAGAAATACTCGAGTAGACATGTAAACATTCCCAAATTTGGAATTACTCACTCTGGTCTAATCTGGAATGATAGCAGCCGCACACCACCTAGTGTGCGGTGAGCCGTACTTACCCCTAGCCATTTACATGTCGAAACAGGTATTTCAGAGACATTAATTCATTCTTTCTAGTCTTGACTCACTTACACTTCGAGACTGGTCCCACTTACACTTTATGGACTGAACTCATTATATTTACTCTTGCTAGACTCACTTCACGTTATTGTGCACACACTTGCTCTTAGTTTAGATTTTTTGTATAATGCAGTCATTATTATCTTGCTTCTGATTTTCATGCATCTTTACCTTTATGCACCAATTGACATATATATATATATTTTCTTGTTCATACTTTATTTCCTTCATTTTGTGCTACTTGCTACAACTGCTTTATAGTTTTTATCATTTAACTGGACCTGCTGTTAGAGGTGTACTTGCTCCAATCCTGACTGGATATATTTTTCAGAGGATCCGGAAGATTGGTGTCTGACATTTTATGGACCTCAGCCTGTCGATGGTGCAGACAGGGACCCCCAAGTTCAGGAGTAATTTTCAGGTTGGTAGCCGGGATCACTAGGACCTCAGTTGTATTTATTAGCTTTTGGTACCGAATTTGTCCCCGACTTTTGGTTTGAGACTTTGTATTGTATTTGATTCAGGATATTGTTGTTATTATTATTATTGTTGTTGTCTTTAGTAGTATTTGTTGTTTAGACTTTGTAGTTGTTAGACTTCCTTGTTATCTTATCGTGCTTAGATCGTGATTGAGTATTTGTATTATCTTTATCATATTGTTCCTCCGTTTGGAGTTGAGATCTTGGCAGATACTTATATTGTTGTGTGAGATTGTTAGCTAGATAGTAGACCTAGACAGCGTTCTACCGCCGATGCTGAGGCGTAAGCTGGACGTACCCACGACTCATGTCCGATTTTTCAGGTGCGGGTCGTGACACTTCGGACACAAATGCTTGAGGGTTGAGTTGTAAAGAGTTTTCGTATCAATAAAATTATATGTTCTCTCTCTCTCTCTATATATATATATATATATATATATATATATATATATATATATAATTTACGTATGTTGCACATAAAATAAATATTTTTATGATATTATTGAGAAATAGTTCAAATACTTAAATATATTTGAATTAAGATTTGATAAACAATTTAAATATTTTTGACATTTTTTCTTTAAAGTAAATTTAATTTTAAACAGTTTTAAATTTAGTTTTTAAATATATATTTGTGCGAAAGACAAAAGAGAGTTAGTTTTTAATTTAGTTGTTAACCGGTTTTAAATTTATTTTTTTGTAAACAGTGGAAAATTTACAAACGACATAGACGGCTCAATTTTTAGCCGTTTCCAAGAGTAGAGATTTATCTAGAATAATTAAGACACTTTATCTTTTAAGTAGTCTTAATAAAGACTAGTAACGTGAAGACGAACAAAATTTGTTGAAAAAATATTAATTTATTATAGATATCATTTTTCAGTGGAATTAAAATCACATAACCAAAAAAAAGTCTCTCACTTTGACCACTTAAATTTGAGATGTTTAGTTATAATTAGATCATATTAGTTAGTTAAATAATTAGTTATTTTTTAAATAATTAATAGAGTATTTACAAACGGCTTAGACGGTTTAAGAACATATGGAACGTTCAGAGAGATATGTTTGGACTTGTTTCCGCACATAGTAGAACCCTTTCCTCCGTCATGGATGAAGTTAAAGCCAAGAAAGTCAATGACGCGTGTGGGTACGGCAGTATTCACGTTAGCTTCGAGACAATGGTATGGCATGTCTGGAGGGAACATAACCGACAAGTTTTTGAGAATCTTTATCACAGAAATTTTGATGTACAAAAAAATATACAAGATGACATAGATATTCCGGACCCCTGATGGCCTATTTTGTAATGGGGGCTAGTAGATCTTAGTTGTAATCTTAGTGTATATCAATATAAATTTAACCTTCTTAAAAATAAAATAAAATAAATAAATAAATAAATAAAAAAAAGATTAACCATACATATTTCTAAGTCGTTACAAAGTTTGTATTAACATTTTAAATTTAATACTAACGCTTACCCACTTTTATACAAGTTTAGATTTAAACTTATCTATAATTCAAATTTATCAAACTTTTAATTTAAACAAATTAATGTTACTAGTTGAGATTGAACTCACGGATAATGTGGGAAGAACTAACTTAATTTAGATCGTCCAATAGAATCCAACGATGTAGATTAAAACCTGAACCACATTCAGCTTGATCGAATCAAATTCGGACTGAATTCAGTTGGTCGCATCACCATAAGTTCTGTTTGAAACTGATATAGTTCGGACCAAACTCGATTAAGTTCTCACAGAACTCATCCAAACTGGAACTCCAATAATGAATACCATGTCTCAACAAAAAAGATTATAACATGATTTATTAGTTGTAAATGAAAAATCAATAATAAATTGAGCTTAATTTAATTTAAAATATAGTATTTTGTATATAATTATATATTTTTGACTACATTACATATTATACCAAACAAGTACAAAAAAAAAGAAAATTTTTAATATTATTAAATAATTAGATAAAAAATTAAATTATATTAAAATAATTTTAATATATTTTAATCAGAATTTTTATAAACATTTTTTTAAAATTTTGGACATTTATGGTTTGAATATAATTTAAATATTGAATATATTTTAATTAGAATATTTTTTATAAATATGTTTATATGCTTTGAATATAAGTTCAGGTGGCGGTTAGAAAGATATTAGATTTTTTTTCTTATTTAGATGAGCATATTCATATGTGATAGTCAAAAGGATTTTAGCATATGACTTATACGGCTCATAAAAACTACAATATTGTTAAAAAATTAGATAATATTAAAATATTTTAAATATAGCTTGAATACATCTTTATTATGATTTGTTATAAATATGTCTTTAAAATTTTGGATATGTATTTAGTTAGATAATACCATATATTTAGTTTAAATATAATTTGAATATTGAAGATATTGTAGGATTTATTATATGTAACAGTAATTAAAAGAATTTATATTTTTTTAACTATATACATGATTGCAGGGATTTTTAATTTTTGTTAATTTTTATTATTTAGTGGGGAATAAATATATGATTTGGACGACTTATCTTTGAATCGTTTTCAAGCGCATTACAATAGTAGAGATTTTTTTAACATAGATTCAGAACCTAATACGTCCTCCGTAACATAAAAAAATAAAAAATAAATATTTTAGCAAGTACCTCCATTCAAAATATAGAAACTAGTATATGTCCCTATTTTTTTTTTAAAAAAAACTAACAAATGCTTCCATTTTTTTGCAAAATTGTCAATTTTTTGTTGTTGAAATAGTTGGGGTATAGCTTAAATTTTTAATTATTCCATACAAAAAACCGAGGGTATTTTGTATTTTTTAAAAAATAATGGAGGTATATACTAATTTGTATAATTTGAACGAAAATATTTGCTAAAATATTCATAAAAAATAATATGACTTGTATACTTACCACAAACGTGAGAATAAAGAATTGAAATAAATATCCCACCAAATATTGAGATAATTTCAAACCCTCATCTACCAAAAACAGCACCTAAACTTTTCTATTTAATGTTGGCTCTTGATAAAGGCACTACAAAAATGACTCGGAACTAGTCCAATATTGGTGCTAACCCAGTTAGAATATTTTTTTTACTTAGACTAGTCAAAAATTTACTAGGGCTGCCCACCCTCTTCACCTCCCTCCTCCTTCTCCTCCTCCACCCCCACCTCCCTCCGGCCTCTCCTCTACTCCACAGCCTACGGTCGTCCATCCGGACCCCACTCCCTTCCCTTCTCCCGACCCACCCCTTCCCCCACAGCCGCTTTTCCTCCCCGCGGGACACCGTACCGCTCCTCCGCGGTCCCGTCCTCCACCGCCGCCGTGGCCCCGTTCTCCACCGCTCGCCGCCTCCCCTGCGCGCGCGCCTCCGCCTCCTCTCCCGCCTCTCGCCGCCGCCTCCTCCTCCCCCTCCCGCTCCTCCGTCTCGTCCCTCCCTTCCTGTCTCCACGAAGTCCCGCCCTCGTGTCACCTCGCGTAGCCCTTCCTTCCGGACTGTCAAAATTTTGATAGTCCTACCAATTGGAAGGACTGTCAAAATTTTGACAGTCTTAAAATATCAACATATTTTTTTAGGACTGTCAAAATTTTGACAGAACTGACAGTCCTTTCAATTAGGACTGTCAAAATTTTGACAGTCATAATTATAAAAAAATCAATTGGAAGTGGACAGTCCGGTGAGTAATTTTTGGGAGTGACAAACTTGTAATTATCAATGATAAAAATTTGGACTGTGTTGAGTCATTTTTGTAGTGCCCTTATCAAGAGCCTTATTGTTTAAGGGGCGCATGGTGACGTAAGATGCAAGTTCTCCAGATCCTACGGAACACAATAAAACCATCCTTCTCCCTCGGAAACAACTTACCGAAACCATGTGTATAAATACGGAGCTATATTGGTAATTAATTATTTTCTCTCTCGCGCGGGGATTCAAGCAGCAGGTACAGGTACTTCTCCTCCCTCTCAAATTTGTACCAAGAAATAATCACTAAACCCTAAAAAATGAATATTCAGTTTCCCCCAAATTTCTAGGGTTTCTGATTGATGATTGCATAGCTCTATGGGGGCTTGTTATTTCACATGAAGTTGCTCTGTTTTGCTTCTTATTGATAATTGAATAGCTAGCTATTCTAGGGTTTGTGAGATCAATTATATGTTGTAATAGAAAGGATATATTTGTTTATTAATGTCATCCTTTTTTAGAAAGAAAGATAGATTGTTTTGAGCAGTAATATTTGATTAGAACTTGTGTAGCTTCACCTAAAATAAACAGGAACTCTGTGTCATTGGTGATTGATTGGCTAGCTACAAATCGGTAGCTATGTAGTTCTGTTGATTGGTTTAATGCCGGTTTACTTAATTTGCTATAAAAAGTTTCATAATTGATGGTTGTCTACTGGGGCGGACATAGAAATTTAAGAGATGAGGGTCAACCTCAAATGTAAAAAAAGTCCAAAAATAAAATCACATACTATATATATGAGGGATGAACATCCCCGATTATTTGCATCCCCAAGCATCCCCATGTTATCAACCATTTGGATCTTGTTTAAGTCATCTAATCTTAACCATTTATTATTTTGATTCAAATCAACGGTTAAGATTAGATGACTTAAACAAGATCCAATGGTTGATAACATGGAGATGCTTGTAAATGCATATAATAGGGGTATATATATATATATATATATATATATATATATATATATATATATAATTTCACTGCTATTGCATTTTCAGTGGGGTCAATTGACCCTGCTCGACCCCTTCTGTGCCCGCCTCTCGTTTCCTAGTTGGTGAATAGATGGGATTTTAACTTGGAGGTCTTGAGTTTAATTCTTTCTAGACACATTATGCGTAAATCATTTTTGTAAACCTTTTCTTGCTAAATTATATATAATGGCCTCTTAAATTCTAAGTTAAAAGGTATTATCGCCCCCTAAATTCTAAGTTAAGGTACTTTTTCGCACCCCTCTAAGAGTTCTCTGTGTCCTCTGTTGATGAGAAATTATAATATAAAGACCGATTATATATATTCATTGCACAATCACTTATGTAATCGACCTATTAATCTTTATCAGTTTTATTACTGTTCTTTGAGGCCATCAGATGTTTTCATATTTGCTTAGATTATTGTAGTGGATGCTATAAGCATAATATCATTGATAAGAGGATTATGTTACTATGTAATATGAAAAACATCTTTGCCTTTACTTCTGGCAGGCGCTGAACTTTTTCTTTTCGGCCTTATCCTTTTTATGAGGATATCGAGAAAATGCGCATTCGGTCAATTTGCTTTGAGCACCAGACCTTATTGTTTCGCGAAGTTCTCGATTGCCAATTTCTCGTCCTTGTGGACTTCCTCGTATCGTTTGTTAACAGTACCTAGAGATTTGCTGCTTCCCCACGATCCTCGATTGCAGTGTGGTGCAACTTTCTGGTAAAATTGGATTCGGATCTAATAGGCACCTCTAGAAGTGAGCTATTTCTGTATCCTCTCTTTAAGGGTGTAAAAGCTGATGGGTTCCAACTATTGCTGTCTTCTGTACTAATTTTGCAGCAAACATTCTACTTGAAGTTAGCGTTAAGAGTGAACAGCCTCCTGCTGCAGATTATTTTGCACTATGATATAGGTAATTGAAGGTTATTTTCAGTGTACTTCTTAAACTTCTTTCTTATTATCTTTCTTGGTTTTGAGTTATTATTTTTTCAATCCAGGTTCGATGTCTACAAGCTTTCGTTGGTGCTATGATTCTATAAGCGCATATTCCTTGGCACCTGTTTTCAGGAGAAGTCCTCAAGTTACTAATATGCTTGTTAATTTACTTTAGTTGGGAGCTTTGAAGGTATACTGCATTAAGAACGATGGTTGCAAAATCTTGGCTAAGGTCGTGATAAAAAAAAATGGATCACAGGCCCAGAGTTGTCCTTCCATTTGTTATATAGGGCTTTGAACTGCATCTACTATAGTTTGTTGGCAGATAGCACTCAAAGGTTGCCTATTCTCTATACTTTAGTTATAATCTTCTTTTCAAGCATGCACATCCTGTCATATGCCTGATACATGTACGACACAACATTCTTTTCAGAAATAAGGACAAGGTTGTGTGCATATAGCTCCTATCTGAAGGAATGGAAAGGTATTTGGTTGCCTCACTATTGTGATTTTTCGAATGGAAGTTGCTAGATAATATGTAACAATTGTTATTATAACTACACCTCCTACAGATTTAAGATAATTAAAGAAGTTGGCGAGGGGACGTTCGGGAATGTGTGGCAAGCAATCAATAAAGAGAGCGGTGAAGTTGTATGATGTTATATTTTTTGAAAAATCGTTTTCTGTTAGTGCCAGTAAACTTAAGCATCTTTTTCACTATATACTTATACTGTGTTTTATAGGTCGCAATCAAGAAAATCAAGAGAAAGTATTTTTCTTGGGAGGAGTGCTTGAATCTTCGGGAAGTCAAGGTACATTGGAAGCCATGCTATCTTGCATTTGTCTTCTTTAATTCTACCCGAGTATTTTTTTTTTTCTGTATTTTAGACTCTGCAGAAGATGAATCATCCTAATATCGTGAAGCTTAAGGAGGTTATAAAACAAAATAACATAACATTTTTTCGTTTTTGAGTACATGGTATGCTTACTTTTTTATACTTTGCGTATGACGTGTTCAGATTTATCAAGCTAACGTTCTTTTCTAACATAGATTTTCTAACATCTTGTATAAGGAATGCAATCTCTACGAGTTAATGAAAGACAGGAAGAAACATTTTTCGAAGACCGAAATCAGGAATTGGTGCTTTCAAATATTTCATGCTCTAGCTTACATTCACCAGCGAAGCTATTTCCACCGTGACCTTAAACCTGGTATTGCTCAAAGATTTTGGTGGATTTAGTTGTTTGCATTTATGGAATTGTACTGCATAGATCATCGAAAACTTTTATCTTGTATATGATTGAACCTATTAAGGTAGTACTCTCTTCTCAGTTTAATGGCTAGAAGATCATATGCATAAAGAGGTTTCATGTTGCAGCTAAAAGAGATATGCAACTGACAATGACAATTAAAACAAAGGTATAGATGATAATTATGAGATGAACACATTTTCTATGAATCTTGTCAGATTTTTAAGTTTCACTTAAAAAACAAAGATACAACCAAAACAAGTAGAAGAAGCAGAGCAAGTAATAGAGAAGGTGAAGGGAAACAGAAGGTACAGCCAGCAGAGCAAAATTTATGGAGGAGGAACCTATTACTTATGTTTGCACAACATGGTTACGAATACGGGATACAAACATTTTCAAATAGGAACTTAGTCCAGTTCGAAGCGGCTTTATGCAGAAAATTCTGTTATTATAGGCTATGGTCGTGTTGAGCTTTTGACACTAGATAATGTTATATATACAAGAATTTGCTGTGTACGAAAGACGTTATCAAAATAGCAGATTTTGGCCTTGCGCGAGAAATTTCTTCACAGCCACCGTATACAGAATAAGTGTGCACACGTTGGTGAGTGTCTAATGCAGAGGTTCCTTGGCTACATCAGTACCTCAGTGTTGTTTGTCTCTTCATGCTGATTGTTAATATATTTGTTATTTATGGATGCTGTAGGTACCGAGCACCTGAAGTTTTACTCCGTGCTTCCTTATATGGACCTCCAATTGGTCAGCAAATAAGTTTTACAAAGTGAATGGCTATTAATTACTTTTTAAATGTGCATATGTGCTAATTTCTTCTTCAATCCAATGCCAGACGTGTGGGCGATGGGTGCTATCATGTTTGAACTGTTTACTCTTTGCCCTCTTTTTCCTGGTTCAAGGTACTTTTCTTTACAGTGATCTTTGGCTATGTGAAGGATTCCCTTTTAAATTGGTTATATAATTAAATATATCCTGTTTCTTGTTTTCAGTTTTTCTTCGTGCCACAGACTTGTCTAATGTAAAACACGTCTACTTTTGTACTTCTTGTTCTTAGCAAATGGTTATATAGTTTGGACTACTCTTAAACATCTGATAAGGCTATAATGATGTAATCACTACTTATATTGATTGCTCTACCAATTATATTCTATCATATAATTTTGAACTTTTCTTAAATTTCAATTTCTAAATATCTTGGTCATTTTTTCTCTCTTCATATTATGGGTTGTAATTCATGTTATAATTTTCCTTTCTCCAGTGAAGCTGTCGAGATCCATAAATTTTGCAGTGTTATTGGAACTCCCAATCAAATTTCATGGTCCGAAGGATTACACCTTGCAGATGATCTCCATTTCCGGTTTCCACAGGTCATACATATTTAATATTTTTTTACTTCTATGATTATCCTGGTATTCCAATGAAAAATAATTCAAATGATTCATGTTTTCATCGTTTGTATATAAACATTGTGTGTGTGTGCGCGTGCGAGCACGAGTGTGCAACTGTGCATGCATTCTCAAATATTTAAATTCACTAAATATTTTTAGCACTCACCTGCCAATATAGCATTCTTATAAGACCAGAACATCACAACATTGCGGTCGTATCAAACTTTTTATGCTTATGCAATTTCAGAACTGCCTATAAGGTTTTAAGGGTGGACATTATATTTCATAGTCAAAGAAGCAGTGTAAAAGTAACAAATTTCCTTGCTTCTTAAGTGTTCACAAGTTGTAGCAGTAGTGTATAATGGATGCGGATTTTATGGTTATTAAATAAAACATCTTTATATGGTCAGGCTTTTGAAGTTGTAAATATTCTCTGCTCTCTGTTCTAAATTTGGCTACTTCTGGTAGCTGGAATGCTGCTTTCAGATTGCGCCAAGTGGCATATTTTTTCACGACTCTATTATTATTATTCCATTAAAAGCACTAATATAAATATTTGTTTAAAATTTATTTGAAACCATTATCAATTTTCTTTCGAGGTTTTTTATTCCAAACAACTAATTTCTAACCGTCTTTCTTCTATAATTAAGGTGGTTTTAAATCCAAATGTATATCCTTAGTATAAGGTCCTTCCTAGAAAACAATGCATAATCTTTTTTTCTCTCAAATCGATAACACAATCAATTTTTTCATTGGAATTTCTGCATGTGCATCACACGTGTCTTAACTAGTTTAGGTTTGAGAGAGAAAAAAAACCCACATTTTATGTTATAATCATCTAATTTAAGAATGAAGTAAGAAATATAGGATTTTACTTAATTTCGTATATATTGCAGTAAAAGATTTGCTTGCAATATTTAAAAATAATTACTTTTTACATTTGCATTGATCATGCTTTGGCCTTAGATTATTATTGTATAGTCTTGGTTCACCATATGGCAATAGTGAATGGTGAGTGCTACCAATAATTTTTTGACACTTCTCTTCTTTCACCATATCACTACACTTCTCCTAATTCATATATAAATTATTTATAATAATTTTGGAAAAAAAATAGTATAATATTTTTATGATTTTATGCATAGTAAATTTCTATATATTTTAAGATTTTTTTTGATATATTTTTTTAAAAAATTATGTCAAATGTTTATATCAAGTGTAAAAAAAAATATTGACCGAACTCACCATTCATCATTGCCACGTGGCGACCTGCGACCACAAAATAATTTATTGTAAGAGTTACAGGTATGGATGAGTCAGTAGCCGAATCAAATTCAGACACAAACCAATCCAACAACATCCCGACATAAAATTATTATTACTGTTTGATTTTCAAATTCTGACGTGAAATTATTTTCAAATCAATAATGCTAAGTTTACTACCAAATACTTGCAACCTTCTTACGACCCTCTCTATCCTTTGCTATGTGGGCCACACCCGGCCCCCACCTCTCCCCCAACGAACTCACGTAGCGTTCATGCCACGTGACGGTCATCCGAACAGCCATCGGACTCCACCTCTTCTCCCATTCTTCAATGGACGGCCGCCACGTCTAGTGTCCACCTTTCTTTTCCTTCTTCAATGGACGACCGTCACGTGAGTGTCCACGTTACGGTTGTACGAAGATTGTGAACATTTGGTTGCAGGCATAGCATTGTCCTTTTCAAATTTGTACATATTGCCAGCGAATCCGGCCTACGTGTTAACCTGCCGCATTGAATTGGTAGTGCACCTCAACCTGTCAGAAACACTGACACCTCTAGTGGGATTAGAGTACACCCTAAATAAAACAAAACTTTATTCATTAACTAATATTTAAATACACAAAATAAAAGTCTAACAAACAAAAGTATTCATAGAAGTAAGGGCGGAAGAGTAAATATCGCGGGCGGCGGCTGCTGTCCGAAAGTGAGAGTCACATCATGTAATTGGGTCCTTTTGCATACGAGTCTTTCAGATATTGCGGGATTATGTTTCTATGGCAAACAGTAGACACGGTTCTTGGTGCTGCTGCTTTTTTTCTTTGTAAACAAACAGACCTTATATTATTTTCTTGCACTGGAGAAGAGGTGCTTGTTCTGGTTTTGTGTGTTGGTTGAGAAATATACATTATTGCGAATTAAATCATTGCTGCTTGACCCGGATTTTATTTATTTTCACAGTCGCTGATCAAAATATTTCGATGTTGGATGAAGCCCCTGGAAATTACATTTGACTATATACGTAAGGACATGTTTGCTGATGTTATTTCCAGGTCTCGAAGACAGGCATGCATCATACATAAATTATCCTCTGGCAAGTGCAAGCATATTCTACAAGAGAATATAAACAAGATGATAATAGAAAGTTACCTAGTAAAAATATGGAGAGCGACTTTCATTTGCACTGTAGACACCGCTGGTTGCAATTACATTAAATTGCAGTTGCTCTCATGCGCCATCAGTATGTCCTATTGTGTGTGGTTCTTTTGCAGTGACTTCAATAATCTACCATTCATAGCTCTTCTGGTCTTAAAAATCTGCAAAAGTCGCCAGGCATCACCCTCAGCATCAATTTTTCCTTCCCGTTATTGAGCTAGCTAGTAGCACTTGTATGAATCATAGATAAGGACGGAGTCAGGATTTGAGTTTATTCCGGACTAAACTTTTAACGTTCTGAATTTATTTTATTTTTTAACAAATGAATGTTAGGTCAGTACCGTACCATCTCCATACCGAACCGTGTCTGGCTGATGTAGAACCGTGTCCGACATACTAAAAAAATAGGAACCTAACAAATTTTTTTAGATTACCAGATAGGCTCTTTTAGACATAAATTCGAACATAAAGAGTCTTTGGTGTACACTTTCACCATTGATAGAGAATTCACAATGTGGCAGAACTCGTCGAGGATACAGGGATACAGACTGTGAACAAAGTGTCGACGGGGGACTTAATGCTGCTGATGTAACTTCTTCTTTGGCTGTCGTTGCAGTCCGACGACGATGACGCGGTCTTGGTTATGATGAAAATTTTCAGTTGAAGATGAAGCAGAGAAGAGATATGAGAACATGAGTTATATATATATATATATATATATATATATATATATATATAGAGAGAGAGAGAGAGAGAGAGAGAGAGAGAGAGAGAGGAGGAAGGAGTGTTCGTACGGAAAGAGAGGATGAGGGGGTACAGTAAAAGCGGAATTGTGAGAAAGAGATAAGAGCTACTAGATTACTAGTGGCTAAAAAATAAAAATAAAAATGAAAGAAAAAATATGCCAAAATATACAAAAAAAATAATATGGGTGGGTCGGAGCTCACCCGAACCATCAATAACTCTGCCATTGATCATAACGTACATTTACTGAATGACTTATACATACATACACGAGTAAAACTTAGATATAGATGGTTGTGTCAAAAATTTGATACAGTTATTGTATGATAGGTGGATCCTCCAATATATATATATATATATATATATATATATATATATATATATATATATATATATATATATATATATATATATATGCTTGCACACAAGGGTGGAGTCAGGATTTTAGTTTACCCTGGACTGAACTTAAAACGTCTTGAATTTTTTTAACAAAAAAAATATTGTGTCAGTACCATCATATTCATATCTCATAGTGTCAATACCGTGCCATGACTGGCCAATATACTAAAAAAATTAGAATGTGACAAAAAAATATTTAGTCTATCGGGTACTCTTTTATACAAAATTTCGAATACTAAGAGGTTTTGGTATCATCTTTCACCATCAACGGATGTAGGATCCGCGGTCTCGGTTATGATGGAGTTATAGGTTGAGATGAAGCAGAGGATAGGGGAGAATGTGAGTTATAAAGAGAGAGGTTGAGTGAGAAATGAGTGTTCGTACGGAAAGATAAGATGAGAGGGGAAAGGGGTGCTCGATATCTGGGTTCTGGAGAAGAAATAGTTTACAGTGTAGCCCACCTCAGCCCAAGAGTGGCTTCGCTCTTGTCTGTGTTTAGAATTTTTTTTAACCATTATTACAACAATAAATCTTTTTTTCATGTCAAAGTAATTTATAAGCAGTTAATAGACACAAAATCTCAATGCGACGAAGAAAGAGAAGAGGAGATTCATTCAAACATTCCATCCAAGTTAAAGCGCATAGTGTAGTCTATCACATCTTCAATAATACGTAGCTTCCTCAGAGTGCAACACTTGATAAAATATTACCTAGCTTTATCCCAAAGTTGTAATCAGCATCACACTCTAACAGAGAAAGTTACATCTTTAATTTGGTTAACCCTCTACTTAACAAATGAAGATCTCAATCTTCAAACCCATGAGAGAGAAAAAAAAAATTTGTGGGCCAGTAGCTCCGTCTATGCTTGCACGTTTTACGAAGAATGGAGGAGGGGGGCCAGCTGTCATACAGTGGTTGTATCAAATTTTTGATACAGTCATCTGTATCTTGTTATTCCCGAGGCTTAACCAAAGATAGAAGAACGCGTGGTCGAGATCAGAGGTTCACACAAAAGTTCACACTCTGGCTATTCTCGATTTTCACGAAGAACTATATAATGATTCTGATTACAACTTGCTCTCAAGATTACAAAGAAATCAGAAAAAATAAATTTTACGTTCTACATTGCATTCGCAGTTGCAGACAGGCTGAACGGAATTACAACTAGCAGAAGCAAAGAGAAGGAGAAGAAGAAAATCTGCTTGTTGGGATGATAGAGATCATCGTTGCTCAAAGCAGGATTCGTCCCACACGATTTGCTCTCAGGAACCAGCAAGTTCACGTAGAACTTCTGAAACGCTCGACGTCACCTCCTTGCTTGGACTCGCACGAACTTCCTGGACTTTAATGACGGCTCCAGCATCAACTCTCTTCCTCTACTAATTTTTGAAGTAAGTCCTCAAATGGGGTTCGAAGAGAGTATTTATAGGCATAGGGAGGAATCCCTAATCCTAATCCTGGCCGTCCATCAATTACAAAAAGATTAGAATAAATTTAATTCATATCCCACGAGATTGGAATGAATTAAATTTAAATCTCATATGATTGATTTGAATCAAATTCAAATCTCACATGATTAAATTTAAAGCATACATGATTGGAATAAATTAAATTCAAATCCTACATGATTAATTTAAATCATACATGATTGGAATGAATTAAATTAAAATCTCACATGATTAATTTAAATCCTATATGATTGGAATGACTTAAATTCAAATCCCACAAATATCGGATTTAAATTAATGACTCAATCTTTCCATAACTAATTAAATCTATCTGATAGCAACAGACCCGCAAGCAACCGCTCATGCGGCCAGCTTATGCGGCCACGCATGCGGTCAGCCCATGCGGCTCGTGCATATCCGAACGCATGAGCGCATCAAATGCGCACAAGCGCCATGCGAGGTTGCTGACTTGCTAAGTGCAAAGTGCGCCAATAAGGCGCCACTTTGCGCCCTTGAGCCCGAGTTCGAGTCTGAGTCCGAGTCGCTAAGCCCCTTTGGGCTTAAGGGGCTTAGCTCCTATAAAAATAATTCCAGGAGCATGACAAAAAGCATAAATTCTTTCATGAGGAGTTAATCATTTTTTTTCCTAGAAAAATACCCCCACATGGCACCCACGTGCCCCACCACACTCCAAGTGCACACCTCAACTCATACAAAGTATTATATTGAGATACCCACTTGGTGGTGTAGCCAATGTGGGACTATTTATCTTAGTCCAAAGGCAAAAACACCATCAATCCTCCATATATCTCAATATATGGGTTGAGCGTTCCCCACAGTGACTGACAATCATGCATTATGATAGATGTCGCTTCGACTTGAATCTTCATGCATGGGTCAAATAACAGTATGATACAAGAATGGACTAAGCCTTGAATTCTGTACCATAGTTATAATTTTTTCCACTCACACAATGACATCAGTTGTGCTTCTGGTTGCACATTCAAGGCCATGTGCACGTCTGATTTCGGTATATGTATCTTAGGCGTCTACGAGTTTACCCTCAAGAGACGACTTATATCTCTTTCCATACACTCTAGGTGAGTTCTTTTAAAGAGTCATTGGCATGAAGCATTGCGCTTCCTTGCGGTGCTACGCCGCTATGACATGGCCTTCTGCCGAGGTTCACTCCCTCATGTGGTGTCATCCACTGTAGCATGAGGTTCACTCACTCTTTGTAGTGCCAAACTACTGAGCATGAAGCCTTGCACTTCCTTTGCGGTGTTACGCCGCTGTGACATGGCTCGCGAAGCCGAGGTTCACTCCCTCGTGTGGTGTCACACCACTGTAACATGAGGTTCACTCCCTCTTTGAAGTGTTGCCTACTACTCTTCATTCTACATCATTAGTCTACATGCCTATGTGCGGTGCTACGCCACTGTGACATGACTTAATGTCGAGGATTTACATCTTTTACCTCTTGGTGGTGTCACGCCACTGTAGCATGGAATCCTAGTCCCTTGTAGTGCTGATACTACGTGCTTCCTGCAAAGCAGACTGGACATTCACTTTGTCCGAGAACTCATTAAGGCGTCAAAGCCACCATTCCACAGGAAATTGTTCTTCACAAAGAACAAGGAGTAGATAACAGTGGTTCTAGGTCCGTAACCCCTCAATGTCTCTAAGGACTATCCATTGTTCCTGATATTCTCCCAGTCAATGGTCCTCCCTTGAACAATAGCTAGATGCCTAGTAGATTTCTCTTTGAACTAAAAGCATAAAACTAAATGGTAGGATTGCAAAGACACAATATCAGAGGTCCTCCAAGCCCATATATGTTGTGTCCTTGACTATATGCGGTGTTACATAGCTGTGACATGATCCGAAGCCGAGGTTCACTCCCTCTTGTGGTGTCATGCCACAGTAACAGAGAGTACTACCCTCATTTATCGTTCTTGGGACCAGCTGGCGCTGGAGGTCTTACATTAACGGATCTGCCAGACCCTCCTCGCTTCGATCATCAAACACTATAATGATTCACGGTAGCTGCGCTCATTCAGTGTCCTGTACTGGACCTTGAAGCCTATCATTAACGGATCCGCCATATTTGACTGACTCCGATCATTAAAGCACTGTAATGATCTACGCAATCTGAGCTCATTCAGTGTCATGTGTTCTATCCACATAGTTCTCTTCAAACCGTTGAAGAGATGAACAGATGCCACTGTTGCAGCTTCATGGTTTTCTCAGTACGTCGGTATCACCCGAATCTGTGTATTAACCAAAGGAAGATCATCTGAGAGCTTCCAGAGCTATTCTGCTTTACTTGCTGCAGCTTGATAGTGTAAAGAACTCTGAGAGTAAATATTGCTTCATATCTGGATAACTGTTGTTCTCCTGTGGTTCTTTTACTCTTCTTTTACTTCCACGATATAGCAGCACCACCCCTGTAGAAGTCACGTCCTCCTGTGGTTCTTTTACTCTTCTTTTTCGAGCACCAACTGGCATCACCGAAGCATTCCTTTATATCTGGATAACTTTTGTAGCACAGGATATACTACTGAGTTCTCCTGATAATTCTAATGACTCTCTTCACAGCTTTCAGTGTTCAACACATCTATTGCTTGTGAGCTGACTCAACATCCCTACAGCAAAAGCTATGTCAAGCCTGGTGGTACATGCAGCTTGAATCATTCACCTGATGATGCTCGAGTACACCAATTGTCTGACGCTTTTCCTTGGATTTGGCTTCATATTCATATCACACCTGAGGAGTATCGTCCCTGATACCCAAAGCGTGTGATCAACATTTCATGCTGAGAGCTTGTAACTAAGCAAGCCCACCTGGCATCCGGATTATCTTAAATCCTCAGGATGACATTCGCAATCCCATGTCTTGAGTTTGGACAAAAAGGACATATGTGTTCTAGTGACACTTCTATGTCCACAACTGGGACTAACAAGTTGTCCGCATAGATACAAACGATGAATCCTCCATTATCAGCGAACTTCGTGTACACACACTTGTCCGTCTTGCTGATCCTCCGACAACTTTAATTAGATGAATTATCAAACTCCTGCTGCCACATCCTGGAAATTGCTTCAGGCCGTATCGAGATGTCACCAACTCGCAGACTGTCTTCAAACCTGAATAACAATAATTCTGACTGTTGTCCGTGAATCTCTCATATTTGTCTTCCTCCAAGACTTGTTATCTTTCCATCATCTGATAAATAATCAGGTTGTGAATAGCAGCTACGACAATCATCATCCTGATCTATGACACCATCATCGAGATGCCAAAGAACTCAATCTTCTATTGTCTGAGAAAACCCCTAGGCATATAGCCTTATCTTGAACTCAATTGTTCTGTCTGCTTTCATGTTCATCGACTTGAAGATCTGATAACCATCTGATTGGCTTATCTCCTTCAGGCATATTGACCAACACCCAAGTGTGGTTGGAGGTTATTGAGTCATACTCATTATTTATAGCCTCCCTCCAGAAAATAGCATCTCTGGTCTCCATCGCCTCATCATAGGTAAGCGGGTCTGCTTCCACATTATATGTGACAAAATCTTCTCTGAAGTCCTTCACTCTCCTCACTCGCTTAGACACTGGCTCTGTGAGTTCTAGTTCGATCGTTGTCGTTGGGATGGCAACTTCTTCTTGGAGTACATCTTCGTTGGAAGCTTCAGCCTCATGTGCACCCACACTATTTTTTGGAATATTCGCGATAACAATGTTCTTGTGCCTTGCAAATTTATCTTCGAAGAGTTCTGCGTCGCGAGATTCAATGATATGATTTGATTTGATATCAAGAAATCTTCGAGCATCACTCTTCTCAGCATCACCCTGAAAGATTGTCTTCGTAGTCCTCGATTCCAGCTTCTAAATCTTCAATTCCGGAAGCTTCGCAGACGTCAGACACCCCCACACTCGAATGACGTTCAAGTTGGGTCTGACTCTAAACCAGAGTTCCTGAGGAGTGACGTCGAAAGTTGCGTATGACACTCTGTTCAGAATGAACATAGCCTTCAGCACAGCTTCTCCCCAGAAGTAGTTTGGAAGAACCGCAGTCAACAGCATTGAGTTCATCATTTCTGTTAACGTCATGTTCTTCCTTTCAGCTACTATATTTGATTGAGGAGAATACGGAGCAATTGTCTCATCGACAATTCCATGTTCTTTACAGAACGATGCAAATTCAATAGACCTGTACTCTCCGCCTTGATCACTTATGAGTCTCTTAAGTTGTTGCCCCATTTGACGTTCAGCCTCAACCCTGAACTCCTTGAACTTCTCGAATGTTTCATCTTTTGACTTGAGCAGATAGACAAACGCGTACGTCGAGTAGTCATCGACGAAAGTAATGAAGTACTTCCTCTTGGCCTTTGTGGAGAACTGCTTGAAGTCACAGATATCTGAGTGAACCAACTCCAGAAGATCTGTACTTCGGTTTACCCGTTTGAACAAATTTCTTATGATCTTTGTCTGCGTACAGACCTTACACTTCTCCACCTCCTTACCCCCACATTTGAAGATAAATCCTAGACTAGACATCTTGCAGTACGAAGTACATGTCCTAATCTGGGGTCCCACAACTCTTACAATGAGACCTTTTTTTTATAAGCAGAAGCTCGAACATCCATTTGATACTGAAAGCATGTTCCAAAATATGTCTCCTACAAAGATATCATCATTTGGCGACTATGGATGTTCACTTTCAAGTCTGTAACAGACTTCCTGAGATTAGGTCCTTGGTAATCACTGGTGCGTTGATACACACACTCATTTGACTGTAAATTTTTGAAGTTCATAACCATTGCCCCAATCCCCAGATCTCTGCTTGATCCTTGCTTGCCATCAAGACCTTCACCACTGAAAGGTTCGACCTGGATTAACAGTTTTTCCTAAAGCACATGTGGCTAGATGCACCAGTTTCCATCTACTGGTCAGCAACCACGCCATAGGACTTAACCTGCACAATCATAGCAACCAAGTTAAGTAATCAAAGGAACCAAGTGTAGTTATACCTTGCTATATTGGTTCGGATTGGTTCTACTGTCAAGTTCCAATTTCAACCATGCGTCAAGTCCTGTATAGTGCAGCGACCTTCATGTGCATAGGCCACCAAGCGCCAATCCATGCGCATAAGCCTCCATGCGATAATCCATGCGCATAAGCCTCCATGCGCCAATCCATGCGCATAAGCCACCATGTGCGTCCTGCATGCGCAGAGGTCATCATGCGCCTTGAGACACTATGCGCCCAGCTCTGCCATGCGCTGAGACCTCCAATGCGCTGTCATGCACCAAGTCTTGCTATATGCCAAGGTCTGTCATGCGTTAAGGTCTGTCCCTTGTGCGCATACTTTGCAATCCTTGGTCATCTTGTAATCTTCCTTCCAACTGGAATGCGCGTCCTTCAAACGCTATCTCCTCCATCCTCGGAAATGGTAGGTTCCGACAACTCACTTTCAACATTTGACAAAGGACTCATTCCCTCATCCAAATCTTCGAAGTGAATTATGCCAATCTTCTCAAGTTTGTGAAAACTTGTGTCCAGAAGACTTGAACGGATGTTTTCCATCTTTCTTCGGATCTTGCTTTGAGATTGTTATTCCCGAGGCTTAACCAAAGATGAAAGAACGCGTGGTCGAGATCAGAGGCTCACACAAAAGTTTTACTTTGACTATTCTCGATTTCCACGAAGAACTATATAATAATTCTGATTACAACTTGCTCTCAAGATTACAAAGGAATCAGAAAAAATAAATTTTGCGTTCTTCCTTGCACTCGCAGTTGTAGACGAACAGAACGGAATTACAACTATCAGAAGAAAAGAGAAAGAAGAAGAAGGAAATCTGCTTGCTGGGGTGGTGAAGATCACTATTGCTCAAAGCAAAATTCGTCCCACACGATCTGCTCTCAGGAACTAGCAAGTTCATGTAGAACTTCTGAAACTCTCGATGTCACCTCATTGCTTGGACTCGCACGAACTTCCTGGACTTTAATGACGGCTCCAGCAGCAACTCTCTTCCTCTCCCAATTTTTGAAGTAAGTCCTCAAATGGGGTTTGAAGAGAGTATTTATAGGCATAGGGAGGAATCTCTAATCCTAATCCTGACCGTCCATCGATTACAAAAAAATTGGAATGAATTTAATTCATATCCCACAAGATTTGAATGAATTAAATTTAAATCTCATATGATTGATTTGAATTAAATTCAAATCCCACATGATTAATTTAAATTCTACATAATTAGAATGAATTAAATTCAAATCTCACATGATTAATTTAAATCCTACATGATTGGAATGACTTAAATTCAAATCACACAAATATCGGATTTAAATTAATGACTCAATCTTTTCATAACTGATTAAATCTATCCGATAGCAACAGACCCGCATGCAACCGCTCATGCGGCCAGCCCATGCGACTCGCACATGAGCACATCAAATGCGCACAAGCGTCATGGGATGATGCTACGTGCAAAGTGCGCTAACAAAGCGCCACTTTGCACCATTGAGTCCGAGTCAGGGGCTTAACTCATATGAAAATAATTCCAAGAGCATGACAAAAAGCATAAATATTTTCATGAGGAGTTAATCATTTTTCCTTCTAAGAAAACACCCCCACATGACACCCATGTACCACACTCCAAGTGCACACCTCAACTCATACAAAGTATATTATAATGAGATACTCACTTGATGGTGTAGCCAATGGGAGACTATTTTTCTTAGTCCAAAAGACAAAAATACCAACATATCTAAGTTTTGGTCATACATACACGACTTGGCCTAGATCATTCGAAGGTTGAAGTAATGCCACACAAGTGATTGAGGTCCAATCCAAAGTAGGGTTTACGTGAACTCTAACCTCGGCCGTGACATCACCAGTGAGTGAGTTAACCTATTCAACTCCAACTCCAACTCCTTGTTAAGACTATATACCCCTAATGTAGTTTGGGTTCCTAAACGCATGTCAACTTCGACTAGAAAGTATGGGGACCCCAAAGGCCAAATCTAGCCCAGACTAGCCTCTAGATTCTTGCCACTGATCACTTTCGTGGGGTTGTGCCATTTAACTTGCCCTCCAATTTTGTCATGATTCGGACAGCCTGATCACCCCTGGCCATTCTGCTGCTAAATTTGTTCCCTGGGATGTATTTGTCAGTTAGGTGCATGCGAGCGAGACTCAATTAACCTTGGGGTTCTTGGTGGTGGTTAGGATCTTAAATGTCCGTGCTAGCTATTAATTTGAACTTCCCAACTTTTGGGATTTCTTGTATTGGGATCCCAAGAAGGAGGAGATGCCGAGGAAGGCTTGCTGCACTAAGGAAGGTCTTAAGAGGGGAGTATGGACGAGTCAAGAAGACAAGCTGTTGTCCGACTACATTGTTGCTCATGGCATCGGGAGGTGGCGAACCTTACCGGCCAATGCAGGTGAGTGAGTGAGTGAGTGAGATCGATGTTCGACCGTACTTGTCTTCGTACTGTTTGATCGATTTGGAGTGTCGATTTGGAGTGTACTTTTATTTTATTCGCCATATCATATCCAAGTACTCACTTATGATCCATCTCTACGAGAATTTATACTAACATATATTCCAAATATCTGGTCTCACTAATTAATTATTTGATATAACATGTTTAAATGTATTATTTTTTACGAATAAATAAATAAATAATTCAGTCACCCATTAACTCAGGTTTTTATATTAATCTAAAGCCTTCTTGATCCCCTCTGTGCATACTTAGTTTACCGTTGTGTTTGATATGAGTATTTGCTTCTTGCATGCGTCAATCGACTATATAGGTTTGAACCGGTGTGGCAAGAGTTGCAGGCTGCGATGGTTGAACTATCTGAGACCGGATATAAAGAGGGGGAATATCACCGAGGAGGAGGAGGAGCTCATTCTCCGTCTCCATAAACTACTCGGTAACAGGTACTGCATGGGCTAAGCTAAAATGAATTAATTTCTCGTAAATCCTTGAGACGATCGAGTTCATATTTGTTAGTTTCTTTTAGTAACTATATTTTTTTTCTTTTTTCATGTTGATTCTATCTATGTACAGATGGTCACTAATAGCAGGAAGATTGCCAGGGCGAACAGACAATGAAATCAAGAACTACTGGAACACCTACCTGAGAAGGAAGGTACTCGACTCTGGCTGCACGGTCTCGAAACAACGGTGGTCTCCGTCCACGAAGACTACGAAGGAGAAACCAAGCATGCAGGAGAAGTACCCAGATGATCAATCCTTGGTAATCCGGACCAAGGCGACAAGATGCACAAGAAGCCTAATCTTGGGCAATGATGATCCGCTCGCATTAAACACGTCTTCCTCTGCAGACACTCCTCCTCCTGATCCTCCTTCCTCGGATACGAACACATATGAGCAGCAGCACTGGATGCGAGAACTTGTACGGATTCCTCAACTGAGCAGCAAGGATAGCTCTAATTACAGTACAACCACCGACGTTGACTTCGGCGAGGAGGATCAGTACGTAAGAGAGTGGTACTTCAATTGTGGGATGAAAGAAGCTGAAGGGCTGTACTCGTTTCTTGAATATCCTGCAGATACATAGGACTCCATGACGCTGAGTCAGAAGTTCCAGACGTCCTGATATCTGGCCGGGCTGCATATATGCCAATCCATAATCAGAGTGAGGAGATAATAGAGAGAGTGCAGTGTGAGTGTGTATCTGCATTAGCCTGCAAACAAAATGAAGGCGCAAAGGATGAATTGGCAGGCTAGAGTAGGGGTGAACATTATTCGGTTTTGGACCAAAAACTGAACGAGATTCAGTTCGGTTTGGGGAAAAAAAAGGTTTGGTTTCGGTTCTGGTCCAAAACCAAAAATCAATTAAGACTTATGTAATTATGTAAATACCCTCGATCCTATTCAAATTTTATGATTAAAATTGTGTACATTCTTGTGTATATTTTGAAAACAACAATTATATATATATGTGTTTTGAAGTCCAACTTTGATAATTCAACAACTATTCCAACTTTAAAATACAACAAATGTATATATTAAAATTGTATTTTTAATATAATTTAACCACAATCCCGATTTTTGGTTTGATCCATCAAACAATAGAAATAGTACAACCGAACAAAGTTTCTCTTGGAAGCCCTTTTAGTATCCTTTGTACACAACTCAATTACATGTATTTTCATGTGATATAAACAGTGAAGCTTAATTTGTTTATCAATAAATGCAGACAACAGTATCGGTTCAAAGTCATGAGAGATTCCTGAATGATAATTATTAACAATGAAAAGCAATGGATGTTCCTTTTAAACCACTCTAAATAGTCAATCTACTTTGTTCATCTATAGGGCTTGCAAAATATGCATGGAAATGGTTTTACTCAAATCTTCTAGGGCAATAAAATGCTAACTAATTACTATGGTCCAACTATATTTTGGTCACAAGACATTCCTGCTTGTTTATACATTGAAATTGAACCCAAGTGCCCACATGATTGATGAACATTCAAAGAACATAGATCAAATTTCTGCAAGATAAAAAAAAAATAATCAGGTAACATCTACCTCTTTCAGAACCATCATGCCATTAATAGTGGATGTTCCTTGATACGCTGCTAACTGTCCACAACAATCTCTTAATGAATTATACAGCATAACAAGTGTTATACAACATTTTCTGCAATACTGCAAGATTTGCTCATTTGTCCCCAGAGCACAACAGGCAAGCATTGACATATATTTACTATATACATATCAACTAATATTAATTGCTAATGTTTTCGGAATTAGAAATTTTCCCATAAGATGAAAAGGGGGGACTGTTAAAAAGAAAACAGAATGAGACTTTAACCTGAGGCTCAAACTAGTTCAATTTTATTGAATCAACAGGATTATATCTATAGCAATTGTCTGTGTTCAGCAAGATAGTTGATTAGTTTCAAAGTCATTCCAGACACTTTACATGGGGCAAAAAGAAGACTTTTAACTCCAGTTTGTACTATGGTTCACCAGTTGTGCCTTTCAGTAACCTGGTTCCAAGCCGTCATCCACAACCTGGCAATACAATAGAAGGATGCACTTGTAAGAGTCATAAATTGCAGGTGTTAAAGTATTCATCTAATAGTGCACATACTGCAATGTAATAAGCAGAATTGCATGCCATGTACGAATGTAATATCCTAGGGGTCAAGAGTAGCAGGAAGACGAACAGGCAATGTTTGCATAATGTTGCAAGAAATATCTCATCATTAGGTAAACCAAGCTCCGAAACAATTTGGATTGACACTGCATCTAACAGAACTGGATCTGATGCATGCTGCATATGCGTTTGACCACACACCTAAAGATCATCACGGCACCTAAATTAAGCAAAAGTATGATAAGGAACTGATCCGGCTTCTGCTCTCAATCGAATTGGTAAAATATGGGGTCCGGAGGTGAAAAATGTAAGTATGATAAGATCCGAATAACATAGGAATATAGTGCTTGTAAAGTGTAACTATGGGTATCTCATATACAGAGTTATACTGATACCCTGATAACAGGAGGTATATAGTGCTTGTTGTCGACATCGCAAAAATAAGAGTTTTTGATGAAGGGTGTAAATTTTTTATTTATTGAGAATTGACAAAGAGTACAAGAGAATCTCTATTACAAGATATTCTAAGTACAAAAAAGAAGATCTGGACAAGTGTGACGGTGGAGATCGAGCACTGCAGCAACTCCTTTACTCCATTGATGATCCGGAACCAAGGGGGTTAACGAGGATTCGGCGCTCCTTCTCCTTCCCGCGACGGTGGCACTGGTTCACCTTTACGTATAGATGTGGCTGCCTTTTTCATGTGTGGGAAACACCCACTATTTATAACTTTGAGGAGACATGCATGCGCGCATCTCATGCTGCCATATGGTGGCGCATGTTGTAATTAGCATCGCATGCTGTCATAAATTGTCACGTGGTCGCTCGAGATTTGAGGTTGTTTATGCCCATAACACTCGTGGCACGTGTCGTTGAAGACTTTAATTGCACCTTGGGAGTTCGTCCACTCGGCGCATGGCACCGATCGGCACATGGGAACACTGAGATACTAGTAGCGCGTGGCACTGCGGGCACATGAGACACTGCTTAGACTGTCGGCGCATAGGGCTGGCTCACTAAGGCGCATAGGGTTAGATTACTGAAGCACATGGGGCTGGAATCTGGATCACTGAGGCGCATGGGGTTATTTTTTCATGCTTCTACAATACCCCTTCAAAGTTTCTGAACTTAAACTTTATAAGTTTTGAAGTTCAGAATACTTTGAACAGAAGCATGGAGGATGTAAATGCAAGGATTGCTTTGGCACACGTGTGAAGCATCTCGATGTTTGACACATCTGTAGAGTACTTCCGCTTGGCGCAGCAAGCTGTCTGGCGCATTAGTTGTTTGGGCACATCAGGCCTATACGGAGATTCATTCATTGATTGTCAGGTTCATCCCGCAATTTCGGTGCCTAGCAATTCATGAGCCATTAATGGCTCCCTTGCTATAAATAGAGGGCTAGGGAAAGGAGAATGGTGTTTTTCCCCCTCACACAATGTCTCTGTTGAAGTCGGGCACGAGGAAGTCAGTCGAGCGGTTCGTCGACCCTCTCCCTCTAATGGTCAACCATCCTTCTGTCGTCGGCGAAGGTGAGGAGTAAGACTCGTTACTCTTTTTAGTTCTAGGGTCACTTCGAACACTTCTTGGCACTGCATGTTCGCACTCCTCTTGGCACTGTCTGAATTGCTTGGCCTGACGTGCATAATCGTTGTCGAAGGACTTCGTCCTGAGGATGCGCTGACGGCGAGGGTTCTACTTTGGTAGCATGGGTGATGCTGTCTCTGGACACTCACCTGAAGCATGCTTCGAGAACTGATGTGCAACCAAGTTGTAGGGGTATATTCGCCTCTGCATGGTGACGATTGTCTCTATACTGTGGCGGCGGTGTGCATGTGTGCGGGACTTGGTGCCTATGTGCGACTTCCCTGGGTGCATGATCAGTTGGTTTTGCCGAATGGCGTATGATTTCGAGGATGCACGCATTTGTATTTTCTCGCAACCATTCTGACTTTTGTATGCTCATTTGTGCAGGGACTGTCTCGGATTGCTCTGGTTCCGATGGAGCATGGAAGGATACCATTATCACCGGTGTTCGTGGTGAACAAGCACATTACCAGGAGGATTGGCCGCAATCTTCCAACCTAGCTCAGTTTAGCTTCTCTCCGTATGCGGCCAGGATGTGATGGCTGGATCTCGGGTTGAATCATGGCGGCCCATCTGAGTGGCAGCGACGGGGCTAGTTATCCCAACTGGGACTTCTAGTCGCGCCCTTTCACACGACAGAGTTGGGTCTATAAAGACTTTGCTATGTGTTGTAAGCTCCCTTGTTATCCATCAGTATTGTTGAGTTATATGTTAAGTTTAGTTTAGTCTCACATCGGGTAGACTAATAGTAATAGGGGTTAGTCTCTCCTATATAATGTACTCCCCTCTCTTCTTAATAAAATTAATCCATTATTCTCATCCTACATGGTATCAGAGCCAAAACTCTGACACTCACTCCCCTCCCACTTCTTTCTCAAACCCTAGTCCCAACCAGTCCCTGCCTCCCAGCCCCCCACTGCCGCAGTCGCCCCCCTTCCCCCCCAGCCGCCACCACCATCTTGTCGCACCACCCCCCTGCTGCTCCGCCTCCCGACCCTGCTCAGCCTCCATCTGCTGCCCCCCTGCCGTAGTACTATGCCCCGATTCCCGCAAGGGACCGATCGTCCTCGCTTAGCGCCTTGCGAAACCGATCGTCCTCGCATGGGCGTGATGCGTACAAGCCTAAGTTGCGCTTGCACAAGGCCAAAGCTTTAAACAAGGGCAAGTAAGTTATTCAAGACGGAAGCAGCGGCACAATATTGCAGAAAAATAAAGAAAACACAATGGCAAACGAAAATAAGCTCTTTATTGATATTCAAAAGTGTTACAAGCGGCGATTGGCCGAGATTACAGTTCGCTCAAACTTTCTCTCTCGATTACAATAACATTGTTCCATACATTATATTACAAGTGATCTTTCTAGTTTTACCTAAGTTCGTTACATGCAGTATAAGATTTGAGTCAGATTACTACTTTTCAAAAACATATCATTAAAAACAGTTTGCATATTCATAAAGGTTATATTCTCTGTCCATCTCTGCATCAAACAGTTAGGTATGCAAGAAGCCTCTAGCCCAAAACCCTAGCATGCACATTAACTACATGATGGTTCATGGGCCCCCCTAGACCCCGCCCTATAAAGCCTCCAGCCCAAAACCCTAACCCTAACATGCAACCGTCGTCCCTCCTTCATGTCTAAACCCTAACTCTAAAAAAAATAAATAAAAAAAATAAGTCGTATATCGACGGTCAGAGGGTAGACAATGATTTGTTTGTTGAACCTATATTCCTATATTACGACTTCAGGAATTAACAAAGAGTAGACAAGTTGCTTGTTTACGTGGATCTTTGTTTCTTTTCTACCCCGATATCCACATCAGGATCTACACAGAGAGTAACCTGGGTTGCTTCTCTGTCCTGGCGTGATCCACATACGATCTCTACTTTCCATGCACGTGCCGATTATGGCCACGTTGATAGCGCATTGGTAAAGTTGATGTGATTATTGAGGTTGAAAAGATCCAGTGACGGTCGAATCAAGTGCATTGCATGATGACAAACACTGAGGCGACTAGCAGTGCTACTACTTCCGGTGTTGGGAACGCATTGACGGGACCAACGAGCGTTGGCACAGTGATTTCTTCTATTCGACTCGTCGATCGACGGTTGGACGGACCAGATGATTACTCAATATGGCGGAAGAAGGTTGAGAAAACACTTCGGGAATCCGCTTGGAAAAGATGCATCCAGGCGCCCGACGCCCATGCTTGAGAAAACCCTCCGGAGACGATTGATCCCACTGTAGAAACATGAAAAAGATGCATCCATGCGCCCAACGCTCATGCGCCCCAGAACATAACTCAACAGATGTTGGACCGCATGGACACTATGCGGCCCAGAAAAGGGACACCCATGCGGTCAAAACAAGCGTTGTAACAACTAGCCACAGGTCGACCTGACATGACATCCTGACAACAGAGATGGCGCCTGACACAGAATCCTAACAAAAAAGATTTTTCTGATCACCTCGAAGGACGAGAACACACTAAGAGACATAAGTCCCAAGGATAGTGCAGAGCCGCGTATACAACACGACAAAAGATCACATGCGGCTCGGGTACATGCGTCCCAGACTCCATGTTTCCTATGCGGCTCTAGCCCATGCGTTCCAGACTCCGTGCAGTCCATGTGTCTCTTGTTCCATGCGTTCCAGACTCCATGCATCCCGTGCGTCTTTGGCCACACGTGTCCCAGATTCCACATCGACCAAATCTTGCTGTTACAACTGAGTGATTCTCTCTAACCAAATAGCGGCCACATTTCCACTTGACCAAGTCACGCCTACAACAGATGAGAACCATCCAGATATTCAGCAACAAAAAAATCTTAAAAAATATCCACGTGACAGCTGAAGCCCAGATTCTTGTGCACAGTTGTAACTCCCTTCTGCTAGGAGAAGACACGTGGTAACTTCCAACGTCCATGCGATCCGAAATCCATGCGGCCATTGAACAACTATAAATAACAAGGCATTACCCTCATGCGAAAAGGCTGGCTATCTGCAAATCTACACTCAAGCAAGAGAGAAGGCTTCTGTATCGGATCGTCCATGGAGTAAAGAGAGTTGCTACAATACTAACCCTCCATTGTCATCCCCCAGAAAACAACGATGTACTTAGATTGTCTTCTAGGACTTTTCTTTGTACTTTCTTTAGTTTGTTCAATTGAATCAAGTTCTTTCCAACTTTCATATTTAATGGCAAATACAATGGCGACTCTGCTGGGGACGTCCTTCTCCTCTGTTGAGAAGTCGGTGACACAGTCCGATGCAGTCAAGCTCGGCTCGACGCAAAAGATGCTGGTGGTCCGCTTCGACCAGCAAGTGTTCGAGAAAATGCTCTCCGAAGAAAGTGTTAATCCTTCGCCAAGGATAGCCAAGCCCAAGAAGCCCCGCAGAACGTGGGTGGCCAAGGCCGCTGCGCCCCACCCAGCTGCGAAGCAGACGCTTCCAGCCTCTCACTCTGTTGCCAATGACGGTCGTCGGACGAACACCCGGAACGTCCACGTCTATACGACATTCCGGACTGACGCAGAAACTGTTCAGCACCCAGACTCTGGTAGAAGAAAACACTATGATGCCAGACTTTCTGGTGCTGAGGCAGCTTCTATGCTGCCAAGGAGGACGCCACATAAGACTATCCATGCGGCATCAACTCACAGCCGCAGACAGCAGGTCGCATACGACCCTGATAGCAACAGAACCTCTGTTTTAGATCATATCTCATGCGACACAGATCCTATGCGACCCACTAAGAATGGTGAAAATCTAAATCTGGACTCTTCATACTACATGCCTGCGGTTACTAAGCTGAAGAAGTCCAGTGCAGTGCAAGCCCGTCAAGCTCAAGTAACTGCTCATACGACCAACCGCCAACAGGCATCACTAACTATTACGCGGGCCTCTGATGGAAAGTTATACAAGACTGACCCATGCGTCCAGCCCACAGGAACCAATGGACAGGGTTAGTCTCAAAAGTCTTTCACCGGTACCTCGAGGCAAATTCGTGTACGAACCCCATGCCAGAGAGCGAATACACCATATGCGCATCTGTGTGCACAGGATACCCAGACTCACAAAAAGGATGCAATGGTAAAACACCATTCACATGATTTGCGTGACGTGATTACTCACAAACGTAAAGTAAGGAAAATAACTACGGAGTGCGACATGCCCTCTCCAAGACACTGCTGTTCCAATATTATTATCAACTGCTGCTGCAATAAAGAATACAAGAGAATGTGCACCTACGGCGAAGGTTGGCGGCACTTCTGAAGCAAAGTTAGGGTTTAGCACAACGGCTTTAGCAACCCACATCCTGCGAACTTTTTGAGATCGTGTGAGCCTCGACAAAGGACTCGACTTGTCGGCTGAATACAGGTCAACCACGTGTGCAACTGCGGCATAGGTTAATGATGCATAGGATACCGACTTCGGGCTTGGCACAGCGGCACTGACGTCCCGAGTTTCGCGAGTCTTGCGAGGTCGTACGAGCCTCTTTGGGGAGCTCGACTTGTCCATCATGTCTTCGAATGCCTGTTAGTCGAAGCGAACGACCAACATCCTCTGAGTCGAACCTAACTTGGTCACGTCGAATTGCGTCATCAGCTTCTCGTTGGAGAAGAAGCTCGTCCCCAGCAGAGTCGTCATTTATGTCGACATCGCAAAAATAAGAATTTTTGATAAAGGGTGTAAAAATTTTATTTATTGCGAATTGACAGAATACAAGAGAATCCATATTACAAGAGGATCTATGTACAAAAAAGAATATCTGGGCAAGTGTGACGGCGGAGATCGAGCATTGCAGCAGCTCCTTTACTCCGTTGACGATCCGGGACCAAGGGGGTTGACGAGAATTCGACGCTCCTTCTCCTTCCCTCGACGGTGGCACTGGTTCACCTTTACATGTAGATGCGGCTGCCTTTTTCATATGTGGAAAACGTCCACTATTTATAACTTTGAGGAGACATACATGCGCACATCTCATGCTGTCATACGGTGGCGCATGTTACAATTAGCGGCGAATGTTATCTTAAATTGCCACGTGGTCGCTCGAGATTTGGGGTTGTTGATGCACATAACACTCATGACACGTGTCATGTAGACTTTAATTGCATCTTGGGAGTACGTCCGCTCGGCGCATGGAAATCAACTAAACCATAGTGGCGTATGGCACTGCTCACAACATGGGAACACTGAGATACTAGTGGAGCATGGCACTGCGAGCACATGGGAACACTAAGATACTAGTGGTGCATGGCACTGTGGGCACATGAGACACTAAGATACTGCGAGCACATGACACTGCAGGCACATGAGACACTGCTTAGACTGTTGGCGAATAGAGCTGGCTCACTAAGGCGCATAGGGCTGGATCACTGGAGCACATAGGGCTGGATCACCGAGGCGCATGGAACTGGATCACTGAGACGCATGGGGTTAATTTTTCATGCTTCTACACTTGTAAAGTATAACTAGAAATTGCTTAACACCAAGTCTATTGTATATGCATAGATTACAAAATGAGAGAACTCGTAGCTAGGGGTGTCAACAGATGCTTATCGGTACGGATAGGACAATATTCGTATCTGTATCCGATTTTTTTTTTTTGTAATATCCGAATCCGATATCCGAACGGATATCTCTTTTGACACTTCGAATTCGTATCCATCTAGTTTATCGAATATCGAATAATATCCGTTTCGATCCGATCAACTAAAAGAAGTTTGAATGTTATTATCCGAATATCCAAAATATTAAAATTTAGTTATTATCCGAAATCCAAATCCGATTACAATTTGACTATTCCAACAAACTGAAAGGTAGCAGGGTTCAAAATGCACAGTTTACAAAAGAGATGTTGCAATACTATATAGAAGAATTTCACTAAAATGATTCCCTGCAAATCAAAATTTTGGTAATTGTCCTGTAATCATAGGCAGCCCACATTATTTGTTCATGCTGACATTTAATCGTAATTGCGCAGGGAAAAAAAAAAGTATCCACAAAATGTCATCAATAAAATCAGACTTTTAGATGAAAATACAAGTCACAAGGCCAAATAAAGTGCAGTCAAACACGATTTAAGACCAATCTCCCGTAGACATTTGGCAACTTTTCAAAGAAAATAGAGCTTAAAAGTGCTCTATCAAAATATCAAAAGATGATTCTTGCAATGACCAAAAAATTAAAATAACTGATTACTAACCTATCTTTGCTTCATTGATAATACATGAGATTGAGAGCTGGAATTTTGTACACAGCAGCTACAAAAATGTAGCCTTTAACCCAACTTTTTTGGGTTGGCAAACTCTCAAGTTTGTATGAGATCTCAAATTTTCATCAAGAATTGATGATAGCAATAAGATGCAAAATGCAAAAACATGTTTCCTTCGGTCTTTCTTCCTTGTACAAATATATGGTATCAGATGGACATAAAAAAAATTCTGAAGGTAGGAGGCTTCACCTAATTGCAGCTTGGTAAACACTCAACATACACTATATGGAGTTGGAGAGTAAAAAAGATTACTCACCCAGCCCTTTCATCTTCTATTGTAAACTTTATCAACCATGGCCACCCAATCCTTGCATCTTCTCTTCTCTTGGACATTGGAGAATGAAGTTGGAGTGGTGAGCAACCATCCAACTTAGCTCTACATATTGGTTGGTACCGAGGAGTATGAAAATTCCAAGGAACCATAAAACATGGCCAATGGGACCCCACGAGTTTAATTTGCCACTTTGGAAACTTGCTCTGCATATTGAGCAGCTCATGTTCTGTTGAAAATTTCAAGAATGGTCAACTGACAATATTGCTTTATATGAGCCCTTTTCATCTTTTCTTGAAAATTTCAAGAATGCTCAATTTGAGAGCATCTCCAACCCTATTGTCTTGTTTTGTGTTGTGATTCCTATGTGGCATGAGACAACAATGTCTTTTCTATGTGGCAAGATTATATTCACATAAGACAATGAGATAAAAAAATGCTCTCCAATGCAAAAGTATTGAGAAGACAATAAAACTACTTTTTTCCAACTTTTAAGACAACTTTTCTATTTCTTCCTTTTTTTTATAAATATTTTTATTCATAATTGATGATGTGGAATAAAGTTATTGTGAAGTCCATTGTCTAGATCTATACAACCAACTTCACATTCTTCTTGGCATGTCATTGCCATGTCAACTTCACAACCAACTTCACATTTGCATTGGAGAAAGATTTTTGAAATAAGAAGTTGTGATTCCTATGTGGCAACATTTTTTTCCAAACTCACAACAGGATTGGAGATGCTCTGAGCGTGTCAGCCCTTTCATCTTCTGTTGTAAATTGTAACTAATATATATTACTATTATATATATATATATATATATATATATATATATATATATAGAGGTAGAAAACTAGAAAATGAAAAGTCACGATCAAATTGAATTATGGAGAACTCAGTTGAGAATAAAACCCTTTCATCTTCTCTAGTAATTAATATATATTATATATACATTATACTATAATATATATAAAATTTTGGATATCCGAATCTAATATCCAAAATTTGTAATTTAAAATCGAATCGGATATTAATGGATTCGAATACCTTAATATCCGAATTCGTAAAAAAAGGTAATATCCGAAAAATATTTGGATATTCGAATTCGATATACAAAATTTCGAATAATATCCGAAAATTCGAATACGGAATCGAATCGGATTCGAATTTTCAACTATCCATTGACAGGTCTACTCGTAGCAATTAGCAAACCAGCAGGTTCACATTCACTTAATTGTCTTCCTCTAAAACTTACCCATCACCTTAGTACCCTATCACCACAGACGACCATTATGGCTTTGGCTTTACTAGCAATCTTCATGGAATTACCCATACAGTACTCCCTCATCATCCATAATGTCGATTTATAGATTTCATACCAGAGTTATTTGGTGCAAATAAGTATCACCAGAAAAGGAAAAAAAAAAAATGGATGTAAATTTATTATAAATTTGAAGGGTTGTTTTTCTTGAGAGCAAGGAACACCACTACCTGGTCCCAGTATCAAACTTGGGACTTCCCTTCTCTGCCAACTCAGTAGGCTCCTTTGACCAAGTTGACAAGAGACATCTTTTTCAGGAAAAACAATACACGTGTCTTCAAGAAGAACAGTACATAGTCACTAACTATAAGTTACAGAACAAGAAGGGGCAAGCCCTTACCATTTCTCATGGAAACTATTCAAGAAGTTCTTTCATCTCATGGAAACTAGTTACATACTTCACATGGTTGTGTTCTTGTTTGTATCTTCAAGTCTTGTTAAATAACCTTGATATACAAATTATACCAAGTATCATCGTTAAAATATATAAATAGTCGTTGAAATATCTAAATAGTAGCAAAGAGGGTTGTCTTTTTCTGTATAGTGAACACTAGCCTTTGTTACCGCACTGTCAAAATATACAAGGTGCAGCTTATTCAATTTATTGAGCCTGATTTGAATGCATATCAACAACTCTAGAAGTTTAATATACCCTAAACATTAAAACAAGCAAGACACCACAAGTTGGATAGTAAAAGGAGCTCGTCCAGCTTCGCCAAATAATCAAATGAGTACAAGATGGACCCATCCTGAAGCCAGTTTGGGTATGTAGGAACAGTCTAATGATAGACACGAAACAAAGTAATAAAAGAACATGGGTGCCATACACAGGATATGACAAATATAACTCTCAAGGATGGGCATATCTCCAAAGAGTTGTACCGGATATGGAGAACAATAGCCTGAAAACAAAATGTGTAGTAGAAATTGCTTATCAGTGTGGCTGTGGGTGTAGTAAAAACTAAAGGTTCAACATTCCCTTAATTGTCTTCCTCCAGGTTAACTTTATCATCACCTTAGTACTATCATCATGGACCTTCACTCGAAATGATAAGTGATCTTCATCAAAGTACTTCTAATACCATGCTTCACTTGCTAATCCTATTCTTTCACCTTCTAACTTTCCGAACAGATGGAATTAGTGAAAATATATCAATTTACCTCTCTATTTGTATTAAAGATAAGATAAAATTCGTAAAGGTTTAGAAGACTTTTCAGTTGAGAATACACGGATCTCCCCACCCTTCAGCCAAACGCCACCACACCTACCAACCAATATCAAACTTAGGATTTTCCTTCCCAAACAGAGCAATATATCACCCTGGTAGGCCTGCTATGGCTAACTATAACATGAGTTACCAATCACAGAAATAGTACACATTTTCTTAAGAAACAGACATCAAGTAATAAATAACAAGTAACTGAATAAGAACTGACTGGGCATTTATTTTTTCTCAGGGAACTGGTGTTGTAATATTTTTTTTATCTAGGTAATTTGGAATAGGAAGGACTAGGTGTATTATTCAAAAAGTATGGACCACAGGATTCACCCTAATACAATGTTACAGGTCATAAGTTTTATGATATTAATTGTGAAGCATTAGTTGATAATGACAAGGACCTATATAACAATAAATCTTATGCATTAAAGTGCAGTTAAATTGTGAATAAATCTTAAGCATCGCAGTGCAATTAAATTGTGCACAAATCTTAAGCATCACAGTGCAGTTAAAGTGTGCATAAAAATTCATTGACGACGGAATGACCTAGGAGCTACATAAAGAAGGAAAAAGAGAGCATAAACTCACTCAAGTTGCACTTAGAGTAAGTTCCACGGTGGATTATACAGGAGATGCTGGAATCTTATAATGGCTGCGGAGACCTTCAATAGCTTTCTCCATTGATTGTGCAAGCTCGGGAATCACGACTTTTGATACTGCTCAGTAGAATATCAAAAGATGGTTCCAGCCCAATTAATCAGTGAATACACATCAATCTCTCTAGTAAAGCTTACAAAAAAAAATTATAATCTCAGGCACATGATATTGCAATGAATGGCTACAAGTTTGGAACAAGCAGAAACTATTCCAAGAGCTTGTTGTGCAATAACTGCAACAAACATGGCTGAGATTGATGGTCTATTTAATCAATTATCCTACACTAGTATATACACACGTTGCACGTATCTTATACTATTTGGGAAAAGCAAATAATTTTTTTTTTTTTTTACTACTTGAAAAGAACATAGTCTCTTAATTTTTTTTACTACTTGGGAAGAGTAAACAACAACCCTCTTACTTTTTTTTCCTATACTTATTTTCCTATACATAATTACCTAAATATCCATGTTAAATTTACTTAGTAAACATAGATAAGAGTATTTTTGGAACAAAAACATCTACGGTGAAGTCTAACTTTTCTTATTATATAGTAGTATAGATTTGATGTCTTAATCAGCTAAAACTTTAAGACGCTTCCAATAATAAGGTCAAGAACTTGAAGAATATTGCATCTTAGTAGCAGACAATTCTAGACAAGGACAGTTTCAGGTTGGAATATTTGTAAATCGTTCAATTACTCATTTCACATACCATGAGATGCAGTTGCCTGTACTTCTGCGAAGCGCTCAGCATAGGAACTCTGGAAACAAGATCCCAATGTAAACATATAATGAAGAAAGCGGGTGCCACTCTCACTAGTAATTTGCGCATACCTTCATAAGTTCTGCATTTTCTTTGATCCTATCAGAGATCTTCTTGTAATTTTTCTCAGCATCCTCTGCCAACTGTATACATGCTTGTGTCTGAATCTAAAGAGTAAGAAGTGCAACAAAAAAGAAAAATCAGATAATAGTTAAGACCTAAGAAGCATGGAGCCTCCAAAATGCTAGGAAGCACAGAAAATCCAAAGATCAGTGCCATTGTTTGTGTCGCATCGTGTCTGAGACGTGCATGTCCGTGCAACATAGCAAAATGCTTGTCGTTTCCGTGTTAGTTACACCAGAATACATTAGGAAACGCCAAAAAAATGGTGTCGTGTCCATATTATTTCCTATCGTATTCATACTTGTGGAACATTGTTTAAGACATATTGAAGACAAAAACTAGAGCATCATACTGAATAAGGAAATTTAACTGTCACATATACAACTTCAAGAATTTACTTTTTAAGTATAGAAACAGAGCGTTTCAAAAACATTAGTGCTTGGAAATATATATAACAACAATTGGAACCTGACTACTAAAAACCGAAAGGAATTATAAGAACCATCACCAAATATGCTGAAATTTACCGTAGCTCTTGTAATGTACAAATAACATTATTCACAGTAAAATCCAAAGAAAATTAGGATATAAAATAAATCACTCAATAGAACTCAATCCATTCCTAATTGGACACATAACTATGCGAAGAAAAGGAAAAAAAAACAATCAAACATTTCATACTAAATTACAGCTCAAATCACAACTATTTGAATCGAAGAAGAATGGAGGGAGATCACCTTGCATCTCTTGGCGATCCTTGTCCGGAACGCCTCGACCTCCTTGAGGACCTCGGAATTTCCATGGTCGAGCAGCCTCTTGAGATCGCCGGAGCGGGAGGAGGCCAGGTCCCTCAGCTTCGAGATCTTCGACACGGGGGCCGGAGATCCGACGGGGACCTTCGGATCGAACGCCGGTTTCTTGGCGGAAGAGGTGACCGGAGCGAAGCTGAAGCTGCTGAAGTCGAAGTCGTAGGGCTTGGTGGGGGGGTTCGAGGGGGATCGAGCTAGATCCGGCGAGACCGAGGCCTTCTTCTTTGACGCCATTGCTGCTCTTCCTTTCTTCTTCATCTTGCCGAATTTTTTTGGCGGGAAAACGGAGGAGAAGGAGATGAACGATGGGTGAGGAATTGTGATCTACTGGCCTCGGTATTTATAGGGAGCGGGAAGCGTAGAGTTAATTTGAATTTTGAATTTGGTTAGCTTTTTTTTCCCAGAAAATTTAGGCAAATTATAAGGGCACTGCACATTTTACTCGGGGCTAGTCCATTTGTAAATTAGAAAAAATTACAAGTTTGCCATCATGAAAGTTACTTGGGGCTAGCCCACTGTAATACTCAGGACTGTCAAAATTTTGACAGTCCTACCACTTGGAAGGACTGTCACAATTTTGACAGTCCTACCCATTTGTAGGACTGTGAAAATTTTGACAGTCCTACAAATTGTTAGGACTGTAAAAAATTTGACAGTCCATTTCCCAAAATTACAAGTTTGCCACTCTGATAGTTAGTTGGGGCTACCCCACACCAAAGTATAAAAGTCAAATGGGTTTCTATTTTTGGCATTCCACCTAGACTTAAGAAACCCTCATTCCACCAAGCCCAAACCTAAATTTGGAAATAGCTAGTTGTGGTTGGAGGAGTATTTTACTTTGGTGATACCCCAAGGAATATTCTTCCGGTATGTCTTCGACAACCTACGTTGAATAAGTTTTGCAAATGTGCGAAAAAGATTTAGTTTATTTTGATTAATGTAGGAACAATGCATGAAAAAATGTTCGATGACGAAGTCGGATCGTCCAATTCATTAATTATGCACTCTGGACGTTCCGAAGTACAAGTTGGTTGTTCCGAAGCACGTACGGTACGTAAAACGACAACCCTAATTTGACAGTCACGAGTTAGGACTGTAAACATTAGACAGTCCTATATAAATATAGGACTGTCAAATATTCCACAGTCCTATATAAATATAGGACTGTCATAAATTCGACAGTCCTACGTAAAAGTAGGACTGTCATAATTTTGACAGTCCTATATAAAAATGGAACTGTCAAAATAGTGACAGTCCTGGATAATTATATGAAGTTATTAATTTTTATATTATTTTATATTGGTTATAGGACCAAGCTTGTTCAGATATAGTGGTACATCCTGCTGTTGGTGTTGATGTGGATGATATTTTCTCAACGGATATTGAGTTTGCAAGCCATGAAGAAGCATTAGAGTGGTGCAGAGAAGTTGGGAGACGACATAACGTAGTTATTGTCATTGCAAGATCCATCCGATCTCGGCCGGGCCAAAAATATGTTGAGCTTGGATGCGAAAGAGGAGGTGTGTTTAGGCATCATAAAAAGAATGGTGTTGTTGAAAAAGAAATCCCTAAGAAAAATGTTGGGACGAGAAAATGTGGTTGTCCATTGAAGGTGTTGATTGTAAAAGTTGAAGATGTGAAGTGGATAATCGAAGTTAAGAATGGAAGACACAATCATCCTATTCCAGCGACACTTACGGGTCATGCCTACGTGGCACGGTTGAAGGAGGATGAGAAAAAGTTGGTTGAAGAAATGTTCCTTTCAGGAGTTGCACCGAAACAAATTTATTCTGCTGTGCGACAAAAACAAGATGGGAACAAGTCTACCATGAGGACCATCTATAATAGTTTGGCCAGAGCGAAATGCAATAGTATGAAAGGAAGAATGGCGATGCAGCAAGTATTGAAGTTGCTTGGGGAGCATCACTACGTGGAGTACCATAGAAGACATCCACAAACTGATGAACTCCTTTCATTGTTTTGGGCTCATCCTGATTGCACACATATGGCTCGGTCCTTCGCAGACGTGTTGGTCCTTGATTGTACATATAAGACCAACAAGTTTAAGATGCCTCTTTTGCATGTTGTCGGGTTTACGTCTACGGGAAAAATATTTACAGTCGCTTTTTGTTTTATGAAGAGTGAGACAGTAGAGGATTACACATGGGCGTTGAGGAAACTACAATCCCTTTACACAGGTTACAAAGAGCCGTCTATTTTTGTTACTGACAGAGAATATGCGTTGATAAATGCTATAGATATTGTATTTCCTCATGCGCATAGACTACTATGCACTTGGCATATAAATAGAAATATCCATGCTCAATGCAAGAAAAAATTTGAAACTGTGGACGGTAAAATTGACATGCTTCGCTTCGAAAAATTCTACAGTGATTGGAGTCTTGTATGGCGAGCAAGTACTACAGACAGTTACGACGCAGCATGGTACATATTCCAACAAAAGTGGGAGCCAAGTAACCCGACATGCATATCTTATATCAAAGATACTTGGCTAGGACCACATAAAGAGCAATTCGTCTTAGCATGGACCAACATGGTGAAGCATTATGGCACGATCACTACGAACCGGGCCGAAGGGGCACACTCATGTTTGAAAAGATATCTACGCTCATCGGTCGATAATTTTGTCTCTGTTTGGCAATCGATTCATTTGATGACTATTGCCACGGTGAACAATATTGTAGCATCATTTGAGATGAGCCTCAATATTGCAAAGCATGAATACAAGCAAGAACACCTCTTGGATGGTTTAACTCATGTGGTATCTCACAAGGCCTTGGGGTTATTGCTTGAGGAGATTCGAAGGTCGAAGTCGGTGGGTTATGATCCCGAGGTTTGCGGTTGTTCATATCGACATTCACTCGGACTTCCGTGTGCACATGAAATCAACGAATACCGTCGTGAATCTATACCTATTCCAATAGATGTTATTGATCAACGTTGGCGACAGCTGTCGATAATGCCGGCGGTGGAAGTGCAAGATAATTTCTTTGCGTTGCCCCAAGTTAAACTACTTCACGCAAGGTGGTGTGGCACAACGGAACTGGAGAGAAGATCCATTGAGTTTAAAATCCATGAGATTGCAGTCCCGGCAACTACTCGATTGCAAGAGCCATCCGTTGTTCGAACTCCTAAGGGAAGACCACACTCAAGAAAGAGTAGAGCCAAAAAGAAGGAGGAGGAGTCAACTAAAAGAGATCCATCCTTATTTGAACATATCGAACGCAGTTTGGAGGCAAAGTCCGTTGTTCGAACTCCTAAGCTAACTATTCGAAGGGGGAAGAAACAGAAAACGATAGATGCAGGCACGGCGGAGGGTGTTGAAAACTTTTCTGTTTCTTATAGTCTATACATTGAAAAATTCCTACCTGAGATACGGAACTTCATTTGGTCTATTGATGATGCTCCTGCGGATGGCCACTGTGGATACCATGCACTAGCAAGACAACTAGGCTATTCAGTGGAAGCAGGATGGCGACAGGTTAGGGCAGAGCTGTACGAGGAGTTGGAGTCGCGACTAGCCTTCTATAGCCAGATACTTGGCGAAGAAATTATTGGGGATTTGTTGGCAGGCATACCTTGTACGGAAACAGTTACCGGACTAGAGCATTACATGGATGTCCCGCCTGCTGCTTACGTCTTCTCTAATAGGTATAAGTTACCTATTGTAATTATCTCACATGGTATTAACAATACTTTCTTTCCAATGTGTGCTCCCCCGGCCGAACTCCGAGTATCCAATCTATGTTGCATTGGGCTTGTCGGACAACACTTCGTCATCCCAAGGTTGATCGCTCATTCTCCTATTCCGCCACCTTCTACGCTTTGGTATAAACACGCACCTGAGGAAGCGATAGCATGGACGACACCCTACATGGATGCAATTGCGGCCTATAAGAAGTTGATGAAGATGGAGGATCCAAAAATCATGTCGGACGACTACTTTGATATTTTAATCGATTGATACTGCCCCAAGTGAAAATGTGTAAATTTTTGATCCATGTTTGTCTAAGTGTATATTGAACCATATGTTGTATGTTGTGTAATGAAAAGAGTTATGAAGATTTTGATTGTATATTGCGCATTGCTACTAATAACTTAGGACTGTCATTATGGAAAACTGCCAGGATACTAGGACTGTCACAATTTTGACAGTCCTAGTGTAAACTAGGACTGTCAAAATTGTGACAGTCCTAAAGTTTACTCACTGTAAATATGCACATTTATATAACTTTAGGACTGTCACAATTTTGACAGTCCTAGTGTAAACTAGGACTGTCAAAATTGTGACAGTCCTAAAGTTTACTCACTGTCAAGGATCAGTAAATATATAACTTTAGGACTGTCACAATTTTGGCAGTCCTAGTGTAAACTAGGACTGTCAAAATTGTGACAGTCCTAAAGTTTACACTAGGACTGTCAAAATTGTGACAGTCCTAAAGTTTACTCACTGTAAATATGCATATTTATATAACTTTAGGACTGTCACAATTTTGACAGTCCTAGTTTAAAGTTTACTCACTGTCAATTTTGAGTAATTATATAACTTTAGGACTGTCACAATTTTGACAGTCCTAGTTTACACTAGGACTGTCAAAATTGTGACAGTCCTAAAGTTTACTCACTGTAAATATGCACATTTATATAACTTTAGGACTGTCACAATTTTGACAGTCCTAGTGTAAACTAGGACTGTCAAAATTGTGACAGTCCTTAAGTTTACCCACTGTCAATTTTGGACAGTCCTAGTGTAAACTAGGATTGAATATACATTTAACCCACTGACCAATATGCCCAGTATACAGATCAAAATAGTAACAACAAGGCAAAATTAACTCATAGTGTCACAACATGGCAAAATTAACTCAAAGTGTCACAAGTAGGCAAAATTGTAGTTTAAAGTTTTACAACTCAAATCCTCAATATCGTCAAAGTGTCACAAGTAGGCAAAATGTCATATTCAATCAAACTTTTACAACGTTTACAGGTCATATTCAGTCACACTTTTACAACTAAAAAAGATTGTCATAAAAAATTTCAAACGTCATGGCGCCTCTTCGTGCGTTGCTCTCTAGTATCCAAGAAAGGATATTCTTCAGCGTTGTCGATATTTTGGAGTTCGTCATTGATTGTCATAAAATTGGAACCCTGGCAACTGACGAGGCTTCTTCCCAACTTCTTAACTTTTCTTGCCTATTCATGAAAAATGAAAATAATTGTTAGCCACAATTACAAATATCAAACTTAAACTCTACAAGTAGGCTCACCATCTTGACCAGTGCAGTATATAAGACCGATTTGGGAGGAAGATCTGACGGTACACGCACAATATCCCCTCCGCATTGGAACAAGGTCGGTAGTCCGACACCGGCGTAGTAGGCGAGGTAGTAGTCGCTGCACTCCGCCATATTGACTGCTGCTAGCCGATCGGTATCTCTAATGACGTGGCGTTGCCACTCGGTGAAGAAGTGCGATACCCAGTTGAAATGTGCAGGTATATAGTTTAGCGGTTTTGTACCGCGCGGAGGAGTTATCATTTGCAAAGTTCGCCTTGGGACAGTTTGGACGTAGCCAAACTGACGTAGCACTCTATCCGGCATATAAGCCTCATTGATTTCAACTGATAACACCGTGATATAAGGCGACTGGTTGCAACGGACGGGTAGTCTGTCGCAAATCACAGTATGGATCCCATACAATCTGCACCACATAAAATTTAACATAATGTCATTTAGCATAACGTAGTAAATTAATACCAATTAAGTACAAAATTAGGTCTATATTCACCTCTTCTGTCGTCATATCTTCGAGTGCATGCCGTAGAGCGGCCAATGTGTGAGAACGTTTGGCATCTTCTTTAGTCGGCTTCCAGCGGCACATTCTAGGAAGGTTCTCGTCATACCCTTGGCTCAGCTTCGCCCGCTGCAGGGTTGGAAAGTGCTCGTATATCCATGCCTTCACATTACCGGAAATATATTAGTACAAAAATAAACAACACAATTTCAATTTATGTAAACAAGTTGACAAAGATATATGTATACATGGAGTAGAGTCTGGCATCCGAAAATTATCTTCGAACCCACACGGGATGCCGCACCAAGCTCGCGGTAAAGGTATGCCAGTATACCGCTTCCCCAAGAAATTTTGTCCACCGTTTCAATGTTGTCCATATCGATGAGATATTTGGCATTTATGGACGTTCCGGACTTATCGGTAATGCCGACAGCCCCTAAGATGAACTGCATATATCCCCGGGCCACATTATCGCTATTATCAATTTCGGGGGCCGGCTCAGCGAATATCTCCTCCAAATATTTTAGAGGAAGTCCATAGGACTTCTTGAATTCTCGAAGACTAGTAAAACTAGTGGAATCAACTCCCAGACACCCTGATACATGATCCACAATATTGTCGTAATAGTCGATGCTCGAGTCATCAAAAGTATGATTCTGCATGGGACGACCATCAACCCTAAGTCTCAATATATGATGGACGTCATCAAGGGTAATCGTCAACTCCCCATTGGGTAGATGGAAAGTGTTGGTCTCTGGATGCCACCGTTCTACAAATGCTGAAATCAGTGCATTATCCACCGTCGTATATGAGTAGCTACCCAAATATTGTAGACCGGTGGGACTGATTTTTGTCTTCACCTCATCTCCCAATAATGCATACCTCCATGTATTGCATTTTTTGCCATGGTTGATCACCGTCAACAAATGACCACTCTCCTGAAAAGTCAACAATTGGATGAAATTAAACCTCCATGTAAAATGAACTTCGAACTTACAACTATATATAAATTTATCATAACGTAATGTACTTACCGGATTATTCCATATTTGGTATGCAATATGGTTTTCGATCGACGGTAACATAGAGCAACCGTTTGGACGAGTGTCGACTCGACTATCTGCCTGCTCAGAAGGTCCCGAACCATCAGTAGGCCGGTTTCTGAGACTTTGTGGAAGACTCGCCCTAGGACTATCTGCAGGCTGAGAAGGTCCTGAACCATCAGTAGGCCGATTTGGAATATTTGGCATGTCCTCATCGGAGGAGGAAGAAGAACCGGAAGAACTAGGAGGAGCACGTCTCTTTGTGGCAATCTTCTTCGTCAATGGACGTTTCCTCACTTCAGGGCGTGCCTCAGCCTCGCGGATAGTCACGCCTTGCAAAACTGTGCGTTCCTTACGCATCGACGCAGTAGGGCATCTTCTCATTTCTTCATCCACAGTGTCCTTTCCAGGGGCATGACTATAAGACAAAAATTAATATATACAGACAAAAATTAATTTATATTTTAACATAATAATTGAATTTTTTTTCAGAACTGTAGCCATTTTTACAGTCCTGTAAGTATACAGGACTGCAGATTTTTTAACAGTCCTAATCTTTTAGGACTATTGAACTTCCTACAGTCCCATATAGATTTAGGACTGTAGGAAATTCGACAGTCCTATATATATATAGGACTGTCGAATTTCCTACAGTCCTAAATCTATATGGGACTGTAGGAAATTCTACAGTCCCGCTCGATACTGCTCGACAATGTCGAGCAGTCTCGACATTGTACGCCCTAAAATCATGTTCCAAACGACTTCTATGTCTAAACTACATCCTAGACTCCGCCAAGAACTAGTATGCACTCATTTGAAAGAAAGTAACTCAAATTTTTCAACATGCAAGAGGATTTCTTAAAAATTTTGGACAATTTTTCAAATACAATAGCACAAGGAGAATGATGATTTCTACCTTGGTACTTTCGAGACTTTGGGAGCCATCGACAAGGAGGAGGAGGACAGCGGAGATCGGCCGGCGGGAGGGGGTCGGCGGGAGGGGGAGAACAAATGAATGTGGCTGGGGAGGAAGAGAACAAATGAGGAAGAGAACAAATGTAGAGAACAAATTCTGGGCTAGCTCCAAGTAAAAACTTGGGCTAGTATGAGTAAAGGTTGCTCTATAGTGGGCTAGCCCCAAGTAAAATTGCCAGTGCCCTTATCAAAAGCCAAAATTTACGGTAGCAAAATTAGGAAGAAATTGGTAAAATTAGGTGTACAGATAGTTCCGACATATTAGATGGCGAAAAAATGTATAAGCGAGCGACTGTCAGACGCGTGGGAGGCCCACGACAGGTAAAATTTGATAATTCTAAATTTTTGCCAACTTAGTTGGCATAAATATGTGAGGCCTGATTCCGGAATATCAAATATTTCTTAATTATGATATAAAATATAATTACGATATCAATTTTTTTAAAAATATATCATCTAAATAATTTATTTATTCATTATTTTGTTACACCTAATTTAATTAAAATTAATTTCGCTACAATAAAATTTCTTATATATATGATATTATCTAACTAAATGCATATCAAAAAATTTAAAAAGATATCTATAACAAGATATTATCTAAATAATTTATTTTAAACAAATTATATTTAAACTATCTAAAAGATATTATCTAAATAAATTTATTATTATTATATTATCTACAGATAATTTATTATTTACAGATAAAAAGTAATTTAGTTATTATTAAAAATAATTTATTATTGTTTGTATACAAATATATTATTGATACATAAATATTGTCACGACCCGCACCCGGAATTTGGGGTACGAGTACGTGGTTACGTCCAGCCTACACCGCAGCATCGGCGGTAGAACGCTGTCTAGGTCACAACACTATCTAATCAATCTCACACGAATATCAAACTCGATAAGGTGGCACAGTTATCACAATATAATATGAAAATACTCAACCACATAGCTAAAGCACGATAAGATATCAAAGAAAAATAAATAATCAAAATACAACACAAGTCTAACAAAATAATCTAATCCATACAATAACATCCAAATCTCAAAGTATGCCGGAAACAAACCCTGTACCAATAATCTGCTAAAAGAAAATAACTGAATAATTAGTGATCCCGGCTAGACCTCCCGGAATCACACCTGGCTACAAGGTCAAAGACTGCAGCTACTCTCCCTGTGGTCCATAATATGTCGGACACCAGTCCTCTAAGTCGTAGTTTGGAAAAATATTTTTCAGTCAGGATGGAACGAAGTACGACCCAAATAACAGTTCCAATTAATTGATAAGGACTATAAAATAATAAATAGATGATGCTATATACTGAGAGAAGACAATAAATAAATACAATGGCAAAATAAAAAGAACATGCAATATAGGCAATATGGTACAGTCAGTGCATATATGAAATGAAGAGAAAGAGCTACAATATCATATACGAGTGATGTAGTATATGAACTGAAATAGAGAACTGTAACTATTCTAAGTGTTTAAAATAGTAGTTTCGAAATGTGATCGGTTTGAAAACTTGTACGATAGCTATATGGCCTGGCTAATCATACGTGAGGTGTATGATTAACACTAACAATATCTACACTTGTACTAGGAATTTGATCACATCTCTCACTAGCAATTTTCTTGCCCCTAACTAGTACTATGGACCCAACCATGATACGTCACGATACACGATCAATGTCCAATATATCATGTACAATGTCTAATATCAATGTCGTGTACAATGTCAATATGATAACCAATGTAACATCTCATGACTGCAGATCCAATCTATATACTAGTCCGTGTAGCACAGTGTCGAGAATCAGATGTAACATTTCTAAATACTTGAATTATAGAAATGATCAAATAACGGAAATTATCAGAGAATGTACTTGCCTGGTGTCCTTAGCTGGTATGAATCATAATCCCTAGCAATTTCCCCGCCCCCAACTAATACTGTGGACCCAACCATGACACGTCACGATACACGATCAATGTCCAATATATCATGTACAATGTCTAATATCAATGTCGTGTACAATGTCAATACGATAACCAATGTAACATCTCATGACTGCAGATCCAATCTATATACTAGTCCGTGTAACACAGTGTCAAGAATCAGATATAACATTTCTAAATACTTAAATTATAAAAATTATCAAATAACAAAAATTATCAGAGAATGTACTCGCCTGGGGTCCTTAGCTGGTATGAATAAGAATCCAAGTCACAGTCCAAATAGCCTATGTATTACAAATTTACCATATCAAAAGATAATTTATTTTAATTTATTTAATTATGGAATAATTACTCTAAAATCCTATTTTAATCTTATTATTCTGATTTTTAGGTTAATTCCTATATTTTGTCCAAAGAAACTAAATTTTACCAATTTAAGACTCATGGCACGCAAATCGAGGCGATCTGTTGACCAAAAAAGTCAACCGATGCAAAATTGACTTTCATGCATGGTTTCCTATAGATTTCAGCGTCAAAAATATACTGGAATTTATGGCTCGTCCGAATTCAAATTCGTTTGGAAATTATTGCACATACCTAAAACCGTATTGTGCAACGGTGGTTGATTATTAACCTAAAATTTCTATAGATTAACAGCACAGAAATATTTCGTATTAAATCCTGAGAAAAACATATATCAATTATATTAATATTATCTTTCTGAAACTTCAAACGGTTAGTGATTCTGATTCCTGGTTCTCCCGGAATTGCGAAAACACCGAGACGCGTCTATTTTCGGACATGCTGTGCTCTACAAATTTTCCAGAATTTAATATTCAGAATTTCGTGAAACAGTTTACATATTCAGAAAACTAACCTCAATATGATTCTAACGCAAGAAACTGGACCATGTTTGGAATCCGGAGCTATAAGTAATAGCTTCTGAAAGATGAAGGAAACCCTAGATGACATTTCCTCAAATCTCTCTCTCTCTCTCTAAAATAATGATATAATTAAGGTTATTATAATATATATATATATATATATATATATATATATATATATATATATATATATGTGTGTGTGTGTGTGTGTGTGTGTGTGTGTGTGTGTACATGCGGCTGAATGAAAAATTATACGCTGACACGTGTAAGAATCTGATTGAATAATTTTGTTTATATTATTTGTTTTTGATTTGTCTTTATCAAAACATTATTTAAGTCATTTTAAATCTAAATAACTCAAAATAAATATTAAAAATAGTCATAAAAATCTGAAAAAATTACAGAAAATATATTTTGATCCTAAAAAAAATATTTAGGATAATTTTATGTTCATAGATTTACTACTATAATTAGGAAAAGCTCTAAAAATTAGTTTTACCTATTTAAATAAAAATAAATAATAAAAATATTCCAAATATTATGAAATAATTTTAGAAAATATATAATAATATTATAAACACTAAAAAAATTATGTGGGTCCATTCTATATTCCTGGGCTTGCACAATAAACTCTAGAAGTTCTAAAAAACTAGTTATTAGTCTAAATAACTCCCAATAAATACTAAAATACTCAAAAAAAATTCAGAAAATGTTAGAAAATATATTTGATTATTTAGAACCCAAAATAAAATTTTTAAACATTTTTAATTATGTTTGACACTACAATAAATTCTTGAAAACTCAAAAAAATTATTGTTACTAGTTTTTAATTAACAAAAAATTGTGAAAAAAATCTCAATAGCCCCAAATTAACCTAATAACAATATTTAAGCAAGAATTTCAAGATACGGAGGTTACAAGTCTACCCACCTTAAAAAAAAAAATTGTTCTCGGAATTTAAAATCCTCAATAGTTTTTTTTTTTTTGACCATCAAAATTTAAATTCATCAAACCATATAATCATGAAGTAAATCCATATTGTTATTTCATATTTTTTTAAAATTATATAAATATCATATTTATGAAAATCTTCAAATTTAAAATCAAATTACATTCTTATCACAAATTCCTCCAAAATTTTAAGTTAATAACTAAATACTCAAAAAAAATATATTAAATCCTCTAATTGAAATACAACCAATGCATATTTATAAAATTTAAAAATCTCATCCAAAAAATTTGAATTCAAACACTAATCCATTAATGATCTTACACCTCTAATTTAAATCCAATAAATGTATATTTATAAAATTTAAATTCTCATACCAAAAATTAAAATTCAAACAATAATCCATTAATGATCTTACTCCTCGATTCTTTTTTCACATCATACTCAAACAATATAATACTTACAAAATCTTCAAATATAATATTTAAAATATAAATTTTATATTTATATCTTGCAGTCAAATAAATATAATGATAATCTTCTTAAAATCCTCAAAATTTAATAAAAAATCCAATCATATCATAATCTTCATAAAAATTTATGATTTAACAAAATCTTCAATTATGCCATATTAAATTCTCAACTCTTTATTTAAATTAATATTTATCCTCAAAATTTAAAATCCTTAATAAATTTTTTTCTCCCACCATCAAAATTTAAATTCGAAATGCATTCGATCAATCATATCTCTCAAAAAAAATTCTCTAATTTTGAATTCAAATTAAGGCCTTAAAAGTCGAATTCAACAAGTTATAAAGTCAAATCTTTATATTGTTATTCCTTTGGTCTAACCAAATCCATAATCCAAGTTTTAATATTATATCGAACTTCTAACACTCAAAATTCTCAACATTATCCTTAAGTTCCTTGAATTATATCTCAAAACTTTCGAGATTATCCTAAATTTTAAAAACTTTCAACATTATTCTCAATTTCAAAAAAAACTCAGCATTATCCTGAAGGCAGACCGAAAAGAATCAATCAAGGCAATAGATACGATATCATCAAGCAAGGACAAAATATTCAAGGAAAGCAATGCTCAGAAGGAATAGCAATAGCAATAGATTGGAAGTGTTCCTAGTTGTGATCGAGTATTCGCTCTCATCCTAGTATATTATATCCTAGATCCTATCACAGGCTCGTAGAAGTACAACTAAATCGTTACACTACTACAACATCGCTCTAAATGTAAAGTCTGACATGCATGGGCCACCACTAAAAATGTGTCACGACCCGCACCCAGAATTTGGGGTACAAGTACGTGGGTACGTCCAGCCTACACCGCAACATCGGCGGTAGAACGTTGTCTAGGTCACAACACTATCTAATCAATCTCACATGAATATCCAACTCCATAAGGAGGCACAAATATCACAATATAATATGAAAACACTCAACCACATAGCTAAAGCACTATAAGATATCGAAAATAAATAAATAATCAAAATGCAACACAAGTCTAACAAAATAATCTAATCCATACAATAACATCCAAGTCTCAAAGTAAGCCGAAAATAAATCCGGTACCAATAATCTGCTAAAAGAAACTAACTGAATAATTAGTGATCCCGGCTAGACCTCCCGGAATCACACCTGGCTACAATGTTCAAGGCTGCAGCTACTCTCCCTGTGGTCCATAATATGTCGGACACCAGTCCTCTAAGTCGCAGTTTGGAAAAATATTTCCAGTCAGGATGGAACGAAGTATAACCCAAATAACAGTTCTAATTAATTGATAAGGACTATAAAACAATAAATAGATGATGCTATATACTGAGAGAAGACAATAAATAAATGCAATGACAAAATAAAAAGAACAGGCAATATAGGCAATATGGTACAGTCAGTGCATATATGAAATGAAGAGAAAGAGCTACAATATCATATACGGGTGATGTAGTATATGAACTGAAATAGAGAACTGTAACTATTCTAAGTGTTTAAAATAGTAGTTTCAAAATATGATCGGCTTGGGAACTTGTACGATAGCTACATGGCCTGGCTAATCATACGTGAGGTGTATGATTAACACTAACAATATCTACACTTGTACGATAGAGATTTGATCACATCTCTCAATAGCAATTTCCCCGCCCCCAACTAGTACTGTGGACCCAACCATGACACATCACGATACACGATCAATGTCCAATATATCATGTACAATGTCTAATATTAATGCCTAATATCAATATCGTGTACAATGTCAATACGATAACCAATGTAACATCTCATGACTGCAGATCAAATCTATATAGTAATCTGTGTAGCACAGTGTCAAAAATTAGATGTAACATTTCTAAATACTTGAATTATAAAAATTATTAAATAATAAAAATTATCAGAGAATGTACTCGCCTGGGGTCCTTAGCTGGTATGAATCAGAATCCAAGTCACAGTCCAAATAGCCTATGTATTATAAATTTACCATGTCAAAAGATAATTTATTTTAATTTATTTAATTCTAGAATAATTACTCTAAAATCCTATTTTAATCTTATTATTCTGATTTTTTGGTTAATTCCTACATTTTGTTCAAAGAAAGTAAATTTTACCAATTCGAGACTCATGACACGCAAATCGAGGTGATCTGTTGACCAAAAAAGTCAACCGATGCAAACTCGACTTTCATGCATGGTTTCCTGTAGATTTTAGCGTCAAAAATATGCTAAAATTTATAGCTCATCAGAATTCAAATTCGTTTAAAAATTATTGCACATACCTAAAATCACATTGTGCAACGGTGGTTGATTATTAACCTAAAATTTCTATAGATTAACAGCATATAAATATTTCGTATTAAATTCTAAGAAAAACATATGTCAATTATCTTGATATTATATTTTTGAAACTTCAAACAGTTAGTGATTCTGATTCCTGGTTCTCCCGGTATCGCGAAAACACCGAGACGCGTCTATTTTCGGACATGCTGTGCTCTACAAATTTTCCAGATTTTAATATTCAGAATTTCGTGAAACAATTTACATATTCAGAAAACTAACCTCAATGCAATTCTAACGCAAGAAACTGGGCCACGTTTGGAGTCCGGAGCTATGAGTAATAGCTTCTGGAAGATGAAGAAACCCTAGATGACATTCCCTTAAATCTCTCTCTCTCTCTCTCTAAAATAATGATATAATTAAGGTTATTATAATATATATATATATATATATATATATATATATATATATATATATATATATATATATATATATATATATATATATATATATATATATATATATATATATGTGTGTGTGTGTGTGTGTGTGTGTGTGTGCGTGTGTACATGCGGCTGAATGAAAAAGTATAGGCTGACACGTGTCAGAATCTGATTGAATAAGTTTGTTTATATTATTTGTTTTTTATCTGTCTTTATCAAAACATTATTTAAGTCATTTTAAATCTAAATAACTCAAATAAATATTAAAAATAATCATAAAAATCTGAAAAAATTACAGAAAATATATTTTGAACCTAAAAATCCTAGAAAAATATTTGGATTAATTTTATGTTCATAGATTTACTACTATAATTAGGAAAATCTTTAAAATTAGTTTTACCTATTTAAATAAAAATAAATATTAAAAATATTCCAAAAATTCTGAAATAATTTTAGAAAATATATAATAATATTATAAACACTAAAAAATTACATGGGTCCATTCTATATTCCTGGGCTTACACAATAAATTCTAGAAGTTCTAAAAAACTAGTTATTAGTCTAAATAACTCCCAATAAATACTAAAATACTCAAAAAAATCTCAGAAAATTCTAAAAAATACAAGAACCCAAAATAAATGTTTTAAACATTTTTAATTATGTTTAACACTACAATAAATTCTTGAAATCCCTAAAAAATTACTGTTACTAGTTTTTAATTAACCAAAAATTGTGAAAAAATTCTAATAGCCCCAAATTAACCTAATAACAATATTTAAGCAAGAATTTCAGGATACGAAGGTTACAAATATATTATTTAAAATGATTAACTATATAGATAATAAATAATAATTATTGATACATATTTATATTATTTAAAATATATTATTGATACATACTTATTATCTATATAATTAATTATTTTAAATAATATATTTATGTATCAATAATATATTTGTATACAAATAATAATAAATTATATGTAGATAATAAATAAATTATTTTGTTATATGTAGATAATAAATTATCTGTAGATAATATAATAATAAATAATAATAATAATGAACTTATTTAGGTAATTTCTTGTAGTTAGTTTAAATATAAAATTTTAATAAATAAATTATTAAGATAATATTGTGTTACATATTTGTTTTTAGAATTTTGGATATGTATTTAATTGGATAATATCATATACTTAGTTTAAATATAATTCAAATATTTGATACTATAATTAATTTTAATTAAATTAGGTGTAACGAAATAATGAATAAATAAATTATTTAGATAATATCTTTTTTAAAAATTTAAACCGTAATTATATTTTATACCATAGTTAAGAAATATTTGATACCATAATTGTATGTTATAGTTATGGTATCAACTTTTTTAAAAAATAACAAAGAAATAATACCTTATTAAAATATATATATAATATTGATGATAAATATTAGTATAGATAATAACAAATTATCACGCTTCAAAACCAAAATACTGGATAGTGGGGCCAGACAAAGCCAACTATGTATACTGGAGTACTCCATACCCCGATAATGCGGTCACGGTTGTCTAAGACATGTGGGATTCTCTACAATCCAACGGTCAATCCTGATCAAGCAATCATATGTGTCCCAATCACAAGCAATCAACATGTTACAAGATTTATCATCGTCACGCATATAATATTAAAGCGTCTCAAACTATACATATATAGATGATCATGAAGCTAGTTATACAAAAGAGGAGAACAAGCAAGAGCAATGTTATACATGATCAACTATAGCTATATACTAGAATGTGTCAATCATGCTAAGCCCGTAGGCAAGATATCAATGGCCCAAAATACGAGCTGAACACGTGCTTGGTGGCTAAAAGTCTCAAAAGATAATTTACAATAATAGTAGGCGATCAAAAGGAAACCCACTCATGTCCTCGGGTGCTCCGGGTTGTCACCATCTAGAGGAAGGTACGGGAGATCCTACAGTTCTTCTCCGAAATATGGTCATACAATACCAATGGGGTCAGATCCCAAACAACAAGTAGCACAAATAAGCCAAACTTATGAACTAAAATCCATAATATCAAACAAACATGAAATAAATAAACTGAAATACAATAGTAAAGAGTAAGAAGGTGAAACCTTGCAGGATATGGTACATGAATAATAAACTGGAATATGCATGAACATGACATGGCTCGCAATCAATCAATCACTATCAAGCATGTCTTACGGCTTGCTAAACATTAACTAACTAGGGTTATCACAATCATGATTACTATCACATGCAATTAAAAATTATATACAGCCACATGTCCTGCAGTCTATCCGAAGTATCTAGGCAAAATAATTACATAATATAATATATATATATATATATATATATATATATATATATATACTTGTAATGCAACAGTCGATGGTGCTGGAAGTGTGCTCCTCACGACGGTGAGCTCCAAATCCACATGTGTGGCCGGGATATCGGGATTACATGTAGGCAGGAAATTTCCTAAATAATTCTAGTTATCAATCTAGTTCGTTAACCTGAACAGTTTATTCAAGATTGTAACCACCACTTTTTTATTATAGGGATATTTTGGTAATTCTAATGTTGCTAATATCTTTTTTATTAATTATGTTAGTGGTCAGTATAGAATTTATTTGTATTGTCTAGGATTAATTTTGTAGTTGTTAGTGGTTTGTTAGAGCTAATTAATGACCATAGTTAGTCTAATTAAATTATTTAGTTGTAATAAAGAGAATTTTTTTTATTAGTTTTAGAGATTCTTTCCTTTAATTAAATAGATTCATTTTCCTACTTAATTTGAATTTCAATTGGATGATGGAATGGCACAATTAGTAATTAGAATTAATTACAAACCCATGTAGTGGACCACCTTGTCATGAAGAGATTTGAATTCCAATTTTCCTCCATTTATTGGTACTTCTTTTCCAAGCAACATCATTTCATTTCTCTCCTAAATTTAGGTCTAGAATTTTATTTTCATCTCATTTCTTCACCAAATCATTTTATTCCACTTCTATTGGAGAGCAATAAGCTTGGAGCTTGAGGAGGAGTCCAATTCTTGGAGGATCATGTCCGACTCATATCTTCCGTGTTCAAATTCAGAATTCTCCAAAGAGACTACCAAAACACTAGATAATTCTTTCAATTTTATCAAATTCATGGTTAGGAACACCCCTTGGTTATGTAGGAACATTTACATGGTTAGATGGCTTCCTAATGGTAGATCTAGGCACTAGGAGCCCTCAAATTGGTATATATATATATATTGTGTCATGAAAATGGTTGCTTTTGGGGCTCAAATTGGGAAGAATCCCAATTGTGTTCATGTAGAGTTTGATTTGTGTCCTAATGAGGACTATTTTTGTGTTTTTGATAGGGTGTTGGTATCCTTCTGTCCAAAATTGGGTACGGGAAGTCTGTATCATGATATGACATGATACAGTGGTGTAGAATTGTTAATTCCTTTGTATTTGTGTTTTTATATGTCAATTTCATATATATTCACTTGTATTACTCTATTTTACTTAATCCTAATTATATTTCATATATCAAATTGTGTTATATATATTTATATTATCAAATTTTAAGTGTATTGGTATTATTATAGAGTATTATGAATAATTGATGTATTTGAGAGCCATTGGTATCCATTTTCTCTAAATTGAATTAATTATCTTAATTATATATATATTATAGGTCTATGTGTTATTTGTGAAGTGTTCTATATAGTAAGGACGGTTATTTTAGTATTAGAGGGGTGTATCATGAGTGTATCATAGTGTATCAAGAGTATCATGAGCTTGGTACACTAGGTATTTGTGTAATTGCCTCTATTAGATGTGTGTAGAGTGCGGTGTCTCTGTTGTGTGTGTGCATGTGGTGTGTATGTAAAAGAGGAGCCTATGCACTTGGACAAGTGCAGTAGAGACTGCAACAACTTGAGGAGACTGAGGTCTTTTGCAGCAGTGACATGCAAATGAGTCACTGTAGTGGAGTGTTTAGGCATTGGAAACCAGTTGATGGGGCATGTGCATAGCTTGTGTAACGACCCATTCTGTTCAAGCGGAGAGATGATTCAAACGGCAAAAGTGCGATGACCCGACCCGCTTTGCTCTGCGAGAAGACTCGCTTGAGGCGAAGGATTTCAGACTTTGCCCTTCAAGAGTTCAGACTTAGACTTTCAAAGGCGCACTCGAAGTATCGCTCGATCAAGGTGAATCATCGCTAAGGTAGGTGACTACGATGAATCTGCCTTTGTTTAGCCTGGACACTTAAAAATATGGACGATACATGCTAGTCGTTAGGTGAATCACTCCTTGCATGCTAATAAAGAATACAACGCACCTAGCTAGAAGAATAATCTCATCTTGTATTGCTTGTGTTAGAACACATAAATAAAACTTGGCTTATAGTTGGATCCTCGCATGCTACCTTAGCTTCATGCAAGTAGACTCCACTAATACTTCGAGTAGATCATTATAAACTCTTCGTAGTATACTGCTTCACATGTTTACACTGCTCGTCCCATAGATTATGCCGCCCGATATGCCCCTATAGGGTTTCACTCCTTGCACTACCCCTTAGACCTGTGCTAACGTAAAGGCTTATGTTCTAAAGTAGACTATACAGTATGTTTCCTTATGCTTATGTTTCAAATAAACACAATGCTTGCCTGCTTACATTCAAACTTGTACTCGTTTGCCTTGTTTTAATGCTTGTCACATAATTTTATGCCACGATCATGTAACACTATCCATATCGTGCATGCATCTAGTTAGCCAGAAGACTATCAAATAGTCTTTCTGTGCAATATGAACCTGCAAGTATCTAGGACCATTAGGTCACCAAGGCAGTTCCCGAACTAGGGTAATGCATCAAGTCAAGTTGAACTCTGAACGAGAATCATGTCAAGAATAATCAAGAATCATAGCTCGTGGAGCAATACTCGTTCAGAACAAGAATCAAGAATTATCATGTCATGTTGTGAATCTGGAAAACTCAAGACTTGCATGTCACGGACAACTTGTTGAACAAGAGAGATTTTTAAATCTCGTTCCACGGACAGTTTTTAGGGCACCAGGGCCGATCCGATCCAGATAGAACTCGCGTAACAGCATTTCCATATGCGAATAGGATAGCGTCTTCTCTCGCGCTTCGCTATTCTCGCTCTAAGGCTGATAGTCTCACGTGTTAGACATGATGGCTTGTAGCACCTCACGTGCTTTCGATGCACACCATCCTCGTTCAAGACTATAACTCGTCCTTTATGGCTATGCCAACGACTCATGTTTATATAGATAAGTCATCCTCGCTTAGCGATAATCCGCGTACGAGTTATTGTATTGCATCTAGTAATCTGGAACACCTGAACGAATATAAGTATAAGGCATCTATATATATTTGAACACCTGAGCAATTTATTGTAACCCATCAGAGTATAACACATCTGAGTAATCCGTGTAACTCGTGCATCTGAGTCAGAACCCTACTCGTGACGCTTGTATTTGCTTATGCGATTCCTTGGATTTCATATTATATATATCCATGCTTAGTTTAACTTGGTTTTATCATTGGATAGGGGAGGATGAATGGTAAGTTGGTAAGTCTCACTGTGTTACTCTTATATCATACGATGCACTGCCACGCGAGTTAGACTTTTCATTATGCCATAAAACCGATCATAAGGCAAGACTAGTAAGACAATAAATAAATGGTGCACGGAACCTATATACGTGTTTGGATTTGTCGAGTGGGTGAGAAGCCTCCCCACCAGTGCATTCATGTACTGATAACCCACCAGATTGCTTGCAGGGTGTAGGAGAACCTCATTCGGTACAGAAATCCCTCATGCGCGCTAAGGCGTGGAGTTCGCTCTGGAGCCTTGGAGCGCTGCATCCGGAGCTGAAGCACACATACAAAACATAATATTGGAACATCGTTTATGTATCATTCCATACTTGTAGTCACTTGGCACACTTTTATTGTTTCGAGAGAGAGGACTTTAGTGACTTGTAATCTCGGCCTAGCACCGCTTATAATATTTCTTGATTATAAATAAAAAGCTTGTTATTGTTTCATACTTGTGTTCATTCAATGCTTCCGCCGTGACGACTCTATGAACTTGTTACCAATCGCATGTTCGGTTCTTACTCTGCTGCATTCGGACTATCTGTGCGATTATGTAGCTTAGCTATTACTCCGGTTGTTCATATTTATGGCCTTGCACAGGCGTAGCTTGTGCTCGTGCGGCATCACGTCCTGATGGGCACGATCGTCCCACGGGAATGCTAGCGCAGTAATTTGCGCCTAGCGGGGATGGCCGATCCTGCGAGAGATCAGGGCGTGACAGCTTGGTGCAGGCCAGATCTTGTATTAACAGTGCCTGCTTGTTAGAAAGAGGAGGGTAGTCAAGTTTCAGTTCATATATAGCAGTGAGTGTGGAAGTTATCAGATTCAGGCCATGTTAGCAATGAGGTTGCAGAAGATATGGGAACTGGAGCTTGTGCTCGAGTTCTATGATGTCTTCAGCATTTTACTTAAGTGACTGTGTCATAGTAGATCAGTGAGCAAGGGGTGTTAGGGTGTCCCATACCACAACAGTTTATGGGCAATAGGATTGAGTATAAGTTATTGCAGTCTGAATTGGGTATTGCAATTATGTGTTATATATAGGTAGTAGAGTGTTAGAGCTAAGAGTGTATAATAGGATACATACGAAGAGTGTGGGTTAGGATAGTAAGGTGTATATCCTAGATTGGAACCAATGGGTTATTTGGATATTATGATACTCAAGTATCATTGTATATGTCATGTCCAGCTTCCAGAATACAGGATAAATACGAAGACTGACATGGCCAACCACACATTGCAGAATACCGAAGTAAGCCACAATGTGCTAAGGTTGTCAAGAAGACAAATGGGTGGACTCTAACATGCTATGACGTCAGTCCTAAGGTCGATAAATCCTGGTATCTCAATCAAGCAACAACAATAGCAAGAGTATATCATACATGAATATAAAGAGGCATCCCAAAATGTATACCAAACATAATCACGAAGCTAGTGAATACAAAATGTTGTACTAGCAGAGTATTAGTATACATGATCTAATATACCAGCCATGGTCTAATATATACATCATGTTGACCGAAGTCAGAGAAGTAGTCTCAGAATAAAAGGGTAACATTTTTTCTTGCTAAACACCACAAAATGAAGTAATCAAAACAAGGGGTGAATGAGGGAAACCCACTTGCGAGCTTCGGACGCAGTCCTACGAGTGCGTGCCATCTTGCTGGAAGTACGAGGGATCCTGATTCACCTCGAGTAAATATGGCCAAACAAAACCAGTGGGATCAAAA